>PVLA01002050.1:0-116149 GCA_004027455.1 Hydrochoerus hydrochaeris
AGTACATAACAATATTAGTAAAAATAAAACATTGTAGACAGTATAAAACTTCAAAGGCAGGTAATAATCAAACCATAGTGGATATGCTATGAATCTTATCATATTAAGTGCAGTTGCCTATACTCTCAGACTTGATACTATCAACCATAACAGCTTTGAATAAAATCTATCAATACAAAACAGCGATCTAGCAAACGAGATTCAATTATGATCTTTCATGGTAAAACAGTGTAGGTTTTACAGAGCTTTAGATTAAATTAATAAGAAATTAATTATTAAATTAATTTTAGATTAAATTAATAGGAAATCATAGTTAATTTCCTGTTACTTTATTAATATAATTAGTATATTTAATATATTATTATATTTATTATTAATATACTAATATATTTACTATATTAGTATATTTAGTATATTAGTATATTAATATAATTAGTAGTATTATATCCTACTATATTCGGGATAACTGTCTGTGCCCTCAAATCTAGTTCAAGTGGAATGACTGGAACAGAATATAACACATTTAAGCAGAATAGTGTGAGTAATGTGGGTTTTAAATCCTGGTGCACTATTAACAATATAGTGTATCAAGGCCATCTTTGTTAAAGATTCTAGCCATCATTCTTTGCCTCATTTCTGCTCTGCTATTCTTCTGCCTTTGTCTACTTTTATACTTCATTCTACTGCCTGCCCCACTCATTGAGGCCTTTCTGCCACTGTTCCTAAAATCCTAGTATTTTTTTTCTCTCTCTCTAGAATGTCCTTCAGTATTCTCTGTTGGGTTGGATTGGTGGTCACAAATACCCCAGTTCATCTTTGTCAAGGAAGCATCTTGTTTCTCTATTAATTTCTAGTGACAGTTTTGCAGGGTACATCAATCTGGGCTGGAGGTTATTTTCTTTCAGGGACTGGAACACGTTTCTCCAAGCTCTTCTTGATCTGATGGTCTGTGTCGAGAAGTCTGCTATAATCTTGATGGACTTTCCTTTATAGGCAATCTGTTTCTTTTCTCTGATGGCTTTTTATATTGAATTTATGGTATCTTGGTTATTATATGTCTGGGTGTAGCTCTGTTTTGGGTGTAAGTGGCTGGAGTTCTGTATGCCTCACATAGCCAAATGTCATTTTCTTTTTCCATGCTTGGGAAATTTTCCTTAATTATTTCTGTGAATAGCCTTTGTAATTCACCTGTTTGTATTCCTGCTTCTTGGTTCACATTTCTTATTCTTAAATTATAGATTCTCTTGTCGTATTCTAGCCTTTGTATTCTTACTGCCTGTTTCCTTGTTATTTTTTAAGAGCTCATTCCTTTCATGATCACACATTACAAACTTGTCTTCAAGTTTTGATAGTCTATCCTTAGTTTCTTTTAAGGAGCTTTGCCAGCTTTCAATGGAGTTTTTAATTTCCTGGTGATCTCTTTGAATCTGTTTCATGTATTCTATATTTTCTTTATATTCTTTATCAAATGTTTTTCTCCTTTTTTTGTGTTCCTCCCTTCTTTCATCTGTATCATCCTGAGAGATGCTTCCTGAAAGCACATTTCTTGGTGTGTCTGTGTGGGTACTGACGATGTGACCTTGGGTATCATCTATCATCCCTAGTCTATGACCCTATCTCCCTGCATTGCTCTTGGCCACCATCAGCCAGTCAGCTTTGCTCCACCACATCTTCCACCATGGTGTTTCTGCTGACTAAGTCATGAAAATTTTCCACTCCAATCTTTGAATAGTTTCCAATTCTATCTCTCATAGAGTCATTAAATTTTTCTATTTTTTATATTAGTATTCATCAGTCTCTGCTTTGAACTTTATTCTCCTTTCCCTCCTGCTAATTCAGTTTCATTTTTTCTAGCTTCTTAAAGATATAGTGGATAAGGAGGAATGGCAACTCAGTTGGCTCTGGGAGCCTTCAGGAGATTTATAAAGCACAACTGAGTTTATGTCTGGAGGGTCATGTAAGCATGAGTGAAAAGTCTATATCTGAACCTATTCTAATCATTCCCTTGTTCTTTTTTGTGAACACTATGAATGAGGTTGTTTTATTTCACCATGCAGTTCTTCCATGTAGTTTCTGCCTTAGAAACAGCAGATCATGGACAGAATGTTCTAAAACCATGAATTAAATTAAACTTCTCCACTGTTAAATTATAAATATCAACATTGGGCCTCAGCAAAGAAAATACCAATAAAAGGGACAAATTTATACTTTGTTTTTGAAGTTATGTATAGTTTTAATACAGTCAATGCCACGTATACCCTTTCCTTTTAGTAATAATTTCAGTCTACCCACCCCCCAACTTTTTGACTATTGTCTGTCTTAATGAATTTTTGCTGCTGGGATAAAATACTAGATGCTCACAAGTTAAAGAAGCAGAGGTTTATTTTAGCTTACAGGTTATAAAGTTTTCAGTCTACATTCAGCCAACTTTAAGGCAGTGCCTCATGCCAGAGGTTCATTGCAGAGGAGAAAGATCTCAATACAGAGCAAGCAGAAAATAAACCACTAACAGAGAATGAAGAAGGATGTTTGTACCATTCCAGGCCACACCCACAGTTACCCATGTCTTCCCACAAGGCTTTAATTCCCAACGTCACACCTAGCTATAAAACCATCAATCTCTTACAGTGCATTATTAAAATCTATGTTTGTGGTATAATCATGGGCTGTATTGCTATAATTTGTATAGACTTTCTCTCTATTTGTCCTTGCACTTTCAGCTACATCTGTCTTTAGATCAAAAGTGAGTCTCCTTTGACAACATGCATAGGCCACATATACAGACAATCCCCACTTTAATAATCATGTGACCTTCATTTTCAGTGTTACAATGGTATGAAAGTCATATGCACTCAAATGAGATTGTACTTAGAATTTTGCATTTTGATCTTTTCCTAGACTATTGTTGTCTCGAACTATATTCTCTTTCATACTAGAAAATGGCAGTGAATCATGTAATCTGGAGGGTAAACAACTGAGATTCTATAGTATTCTATGTTTCTAAGCTCTAAATTTTATTATTCAGAAAGTATTATTTTCAATTTATGCTGTTTACACCTTAGGTCAAGGAGCATTTGTAGTTAGATTTCTTTATATGTGTTTTTTAATACTGAAACATGTCTATGACTTTTGATTGAGGCATTTGGTATATTACATTTGCATTTTCATTAATATTTGATAAAGAAAGATATTTTCTCCAAGTTTTTCAAATACCATTGTCATTTAAGTCCCATATGTTAATATTCCTACAGTATTTTCCATATATTGACCTTTCCCAGAGAAGTGCCCATTTTTATGGGCATTGGGTACTATGTACTGTCTTAGAGTATTGACTTGAAGGACTTCTTTTACCATATCATTTAGAGAAATTATAGTGGTAATGAATGTAAGAATTTGTTTACTTGAAAAAAGTCCTAAATTCTTTGCTTTCTAAAACAAATTTTTTGCCAGATATAGTACATAGCAGTCATGTTTTAATAGTAGAAATTTAAATATGTCATTCAACTCTCTCTGGATTGAAAATTCTCTGCTGAGGAATCCACTGCTAATCTTATGGAAATTCTCTTTTACACAATGAATCATTTCTCTGAGAAAAAATTTCCAGAATACTAGTAGAATATAATTATCTCATGTCATAGACTGGGAAGGAAATATGTGAATCTAATTGATTTAAAAATGCTCCCAAAATTGCTCTCTTCATACAGTTCTCTTCACAATCAATAATAGAGATACTGGTGATGTCATTTCTGGAACCTTCTGTAGAATGTTTATTGCAAAATGGGTTTATATATATCATAATTGGACAATAAAATTCAGTTACATGAATCTTAATTATTTCCAACTTCTAAGCTTTGTTGCTATTTTCACATATTTTATTTTTCCCTTTTGCTGGGTTATTGTTTAACACATTTAAAATTATTTCATTTTAGTTTTATACAGAGTCTTAAATACCTGTAAGTTTAATCAGCTTAACAGTTAAAAGTCAGTATGTCTTTAGATACTCAAGTGAGGACCTTCTATGCCAAGCATAATATGGTTTTACACTATACTAGCTAAGAAGAACATTTATTTCAACCCTAGTTTGAGTAAAGCATCCTGAATGTCAGCCCAAATTTCCTGCTTCTGAATTTACCCTAGACCACAATGCTGCTCATAATTAAGCACTGCCATTTGGTTTCTGATGAAACATATCATTTTGGAATTTTGAAAGCCATTTTAATTGCATAATTTCCACTTTTATCAATGACTTCAAGAATAAATTAGTAGAGAAATCTTCATGTATGCTAATTTTTTATTATCAATGTGTTTCTCTTTATATACTGAAAAGAATATTTTTAACATCTTCACAGATATAGTTTGGAATAAATTATTGATTGGTACACAGTGAAAGTTCTCCATCATTTCTCGTTTCTTCAGACTTAGTCTTTTCCTAATTTACAAAGGATAACTTTTGGTATCACAGCCATATTTAGCATAGGAATAAAGTAAATGCTTTAGTGATTCAATTGAGCAATTAGAGTCATTTCCATTCTTGAAATAAAATGTTTCATCAGTAATTTTGTTTAACTGATTTCCTATCAAAAGTCATATATATATATAATATATATAATGTAGTATATACTAATATGCATATATTTTTGAGATGAGAGGGTCTTCCTCTGTTGCACAAGCTTGTCTTCACTTCCTAGCTTCAGTCAACCTCTTTTCTCAAACTCCTAATTAGCTCAGACTATAGAAATTATCCAGCACATTTTGAAATTTCTATTATCTGGTTCATGCTTTATGGGTATAGAGAAAATAGTGGTTGTAGCAATGGACTATAATAAAATGTTTAGAATCCTTCTTGCAGCATAATATTTTTCAACAATGACATTATTTATTGTTTCAGTAAAACTTGAATAAGTGCATCAGACAAGGGCAACAGATCAGCTTTTGTTGGCAGAAAGAAAATTTTCAGAGGAATATTTGAATTTACCTTATTTAGAATCAATCCAATTTTCCCTAAAATTTCATTCCAACTCTCAATGTTCAACCTTTTCTCAATTGATTCCCTGGGGGTAACTTAACAGTTGTTATGAAGTTGCAAATCAATTTACTTTTCATCATCAGTTTGAAAGAATATACTGTCTTACCTTTTTGCTGTAGAAGCCTTAGGACTGAATAATCAAATTCAAGGTATATAAGCATCCTGACAAAGTGACCATTCTTGAATCAAAAATTGTAAAACATTAAAATTTTTCTTTCATTAAAATCTGTGGATTAAATACTATTCCTTTATTACACAGACTTTATATTCTTTAGTTTGCTAAATAAATACTTTACTGCAGGAACTAAAACTTTACCAGAGTATCTCTTTAATTATACTTTTTATTTCAGGTAGCCATAGTGATAATAAGAGGACCTAAGTACTACAACACATACTGAACACTAGCTGTAGCCATCTGTCAATGTGTACAAAAGTCTTGCTCTTTTCAAAATCATCCAGGTCTAAATATCTATCTTAGATGTTTTTCTTCAAGCATCATCGGATCATTACTTTCAGAATCTCAAAAATGGAAGTAATCTGTAATTTTAGGGAAAATATTTACTGTTTCAAATTTTTAATTATTGTTTAAAAACTTGTTTAAGGGATTAGACCCTAAATTGAATATTGAGGAACTTCTTCCATTATGCACTGTAGAATGGGCATGTAAGTGTCAGATGAGCCGGCTTTAAGAAGTTGTAGAATATACCGTAAGACCTCCCTATTGAGATAAGAACATGACATTGTGAATTCTGGACACAGAATTATGTCCAACATGACCTGCTTCTCATCTGCAAATGTGGTGCATCCTTCTCTCATTCCCTTCCTAACTGCAGTGATGATTCCAAGTCATACACCAGAGAAACTGCTTACTAGGACATAAACCATATGCAGAATTTAAACAAGCTAGACAGGCTTAAGAAGGAATTTTTTTGCAAAACTATTTAAATGGTTAGCTTCACCTGATCATTTAAGGTGAGAAATAGGAGAAAAAAGTAAATTTGATCAGCCTCCAGGTGGCTCGGCCTGTCGTGTCAGCAGCATGTCTCAGCGAGTTTCTCTATTGTAGTTCTGTTCAACACTAAGAGTGAAAAATGAGAGACACAACTAATACTTCTTACCTCCTTTGTGTTATGTCTGGAAGAATAATTAGTCTGAGGTCAATATCGACATCAATTCTTGTACTCAATAGTCAGGCCCGATGTGAAAAATTGAAAATATGAAGCTTGGGAACCTAGACACAAGAGTGGTACTAATGAAAATGAGCCAGAGTTCTGCATGTATAAGTAATTCATACCAATGTTTCAAAAAAAGGTGTTACTATTCCACATAAAAAGTGTGAGACTGAGTTTTACTGCTGCAACTGAAGTTGCTACTGTGTTTCTTAATGTTTGACAGATTTGCTGCATGTAAAATTTGGAAAATAATTTTTAAAATGCATATAGCTCTGGAAAATTATTATGTTCACTTTTACATAATATTACATAATGTATAAGGGGAAATAGTGTAGAAAACATCTGCTGAAAACTAGACTGACAAGCTGCATTTTTATTATAGTGGACAAAATCCTTCTCTATTTCACAAATTTTAGTTTATCTAATGTACACTGAATTCATTTGTATTCTGATGTTCCCATCAGGAGTACACAGGGTAGACATATCAATACCCAAAATTTCATAAAGATATTGAGGCCAATTTTAGTATGCCCAGCAAGAGGGTATGGTAGGTTTTATTACACACACATTTCAAATCTGGGAGAATAGGTCAGATCTTTCAAACAGGTCTCTCTTAAAAACAATACGATGGGTGAAACAAATCTAGTGTACTTTTCTAATGAAAATATGTACTTCAGCATAATAGTAGTCACCTGTTTATCTCAGTAGCAGCAAAAAGGAATCCAGAAAGCAATCTTTGCATTCACCCACTTGGTATGAAAAGTGGTAAGGTATTTGCATGTCTGTCAACATGTAACTAGGTAAAGCTTACCCATGTTATGTGCCATGCTATAGTTTTGTGTATTCACACCAATTTTTAGTCAATATTTTCTTTTGATTTCTCTCATAAAATTGGTATAACTTGGTCCACTTATCATATGAAAATTCATTTTTGCAACTTTAGAGGAAGATTGAAAGTGAGTCATCAGGTGATTCCACTGCTGATAATACCTTTGTAAGCCTAAGAAGTTAGCAAGATATGACAGATAAGGGAGATGTAATGAAGACCTTGATTCATATGAGGAAGAAAACAGTAAAGTACATAAATATTTGATAAGTCAAAATACTACAAATGAGTCAATGTTAGAAAGAGGTTAGAAAATGTCACTAGGTTCTTGTTAGGGATGAAACCTATTAGAGGAAATTCCAACAATGTGAGTCAATGTTGGAAATGTTTTGGAACAGATGGTATACTACAAGATGTTTTGAAATACATTAATAAAGTGATACAAGTAAAATATTCTATATGCATCAATAGTAATACTCAAAAATACATTCATCATGACATCTCACTCTCTGAGCTAAGTCTTCATAGCAGGACATTATCAATTTCATCATTTGAATCTAAAGGATTATTTGAGAAGTGACAGATGAGGCATTAAGTTTTTAGAACAACAATGACACTCAAGAGATTTGGTTTCTTTCAAAATTGCCTACATTTTTACAACAAAAAGATCTACCAAGAAAGGGAAAATCCTATAACCTGGCCGATACTCATTAATTTTTTGAAAGCTTTGAAACTGTTAACCAGTTTATACACTATCTAAATATATGACAGTCAAAGAACAACTTACATCACTTTTTTGTTTTTGAAGGTTTTGGAAATATGTGTCAAATAAATTTTTAAAATATGGTACAAAAATTTATCCCTTGGTAGAAGCAAAGATGCTTTCCAACTTGAATTTAGAAATTTATTGTGGATCTCAGCAGCCAGATCTGCATTCATGCAGTAAGTCATTGCATGGCATTGTGAACAGACTTGTCACACCTTGTCAAAATAATCTAAATATCATGTTTGCAATTGGTTCACTCATTACCATTTATGTTACTTTTGCTAAAAAGCACCAGTTCAACAACACAAGAACTTTTCAAAAGAACAAAGTGTAGATTCCTGAAAAAGTGTTGCAAGTTCACAGAGGAAAATTAAAAGTACAATCTTCGGATTTCAGAAAGACATGACCATGGCCTTCTACAAGATGAAGAAAAAACAAAGTAATATTGGTACTGTCAACATTGCAACATGATGATAAGACGGATCGCGAGGCCAGGCATCATGGAGCATACCTGTAACCCCACCACGTGGGAGGCCTGAGGCATGAGGAGGCTGTGAGTTGAAGCTTAGCCTGTGCTACATAGAGAATACCAGGCAAGCCTGGACTACATTCTTGATACAAAGTAATACTGATACTGTCAATGTTAAGCCATGGTAATAATAAGACTTACTATGAAGTCAAATGTGCTGGTGTGTGGCTGTAATCATAGCAATCTGGAAGCTGTGGCAGGACAATTTTGTGAGTTCAGGGTCAGTTTTGCTACATAGTAAGTTTATGGCAGGCCTGGACTACATAGTGAGACTAGCTCAAAAGAAAAATGAGAAAAAGTTTGATAGTGAATCCTCAATATAGATGAATCCAGAAATGGTCACATTTTACAAAAAAAGAAAGGTGGCAAAGCAAATGTGGCTGAGTTTTTCTGCAACAACGACAATGTCATCCAAAGCACAATGGCCAATGGTTGTGTTTTACTTTATTCTAAACATGTCAGGCATAAATAATTTACAGTTACAAGAAAATAATAGGCATATCATGGAGAAATTTTCTTAGAGAATTGGAACAGAAATTGATAAATGGGCAATTAGAACAGAGAAAAAAATAATGTTTATCAGCCCAAATAATGCCACAAAAGAATCCTGCAGCAGACCAGTGAAGAGGTGGGTGAAACATCTCAAGAACTTCCTAAGAAAAGAGCAGACAGCAAGATATAACAAAGCACATGTGTGATCAGTGTAAGCCACACTTGTGTATGGAACATGCTGTTCTCATGCGTGAAAACTGTGCTGAGTAAGATAATGGAAATATTGTATTTTTTTGATATTTTATTCCCTTCTAAGTGCACAATATAGAATGAGAAACTCCTGACAAAAGAAGAAGACAAGAGAGATGACAAGTACAGCCCACCAAACAGGAAATGAAGCTAAGCACATACACTATAAGTGTGTGACTCGTGCATGGAATATGCATTGTCATATGTGGAGACTGCCTTAGGGGTATCCCTGAAGGAACAATTACTTCTGTGATGAAGACTTTTTTTGTCTTTCCATTGTAGTTTACATAAGAATTTATTTCTGCTCTTATTTTTTAGAACTTGTCAGCAGGTTGAGTTGTTGTTGAACACGCTGATGTTTACTCTAAACACTCATGACATATTAAAAATGTAATATCTGTTAAGCACCCATTCTTGAATATAATAAAACTCATAAAATAAATTAATGAATAAACAGAAATATTTCTAAAAAATAAATGTAATGTCATACACGTCCCATATAGGTGCTTCAAAACATTCCTCATGGTTTCCTTAATTAAATGAGTGGGGGAAGAGGGAGGAGGCCAGCTCAAGGGTGTTTCTTTATTAAGATAAAGAAAGAACATGCAGCATACGATTTCTCCTGCATGGGCAGGATTATATACAGTTTGATTTTTTTCACAAGAAAAATCAAAATAACTAGTCTCTCTTGTCGGTTCATGGGAAAGGGGAAGAAGAAAATTAAAAACAGACAGTTGACTCAGACTGGTTACTCTTTACCCATTTTGTGTATTATAAATGAAACTTGCCATATTTAATATCACTGAGCTTGGATATGTCTAAATAAACCAGTACGGTACTCCATGATGCCTGAGATAGATAAGAAAGATGAATGAATGCTGTAGAGCTTAGCACTGGGTATTCCAAGAGAGAAAATGAATTCCTTGTCACATTAACAATGTTTAGAATTTTAAGTCAACAGAGACCCCTGATGGGCTCTTGTATTTTACTTTAGTACAGTTAGCATATATATAAATGTGTGTTGCTCTGATTTACATATTTGTTTCCTGGCTGTCAGGATATTCTCTGAGTTGTTCACCTAAAAGGAATTAACTCTAAAGCAGTGGGCCAAAAATCTGTGAAAATGTATAAATGAGGCTAACTGGCTGACCAGATTATCCAGGGCTAAGATCACTGGCAAAAACCAGTCCAACTGTGTCTAGTGGGCTCTGTACTTAATCCAATTAGGTGCTGAAAAATAGTAGGGGTAGAAAGCACTGCCTCTCCATCCAGTAACATAGTGAGCATATTTCCCACTGTGCTTTGTAAAGCATACAAAAAATTTAATCCCAAGGGACTCACAAGGGGGGTCAAGTGGTTTCAGAAAAGTGAGCAACTCCATCATCATGTCTTATGGCCTTGCACTAAGCATAGAAGAGCCATCCCTTTCCTAGATCAGTGACAGGTGACAGGGCACAAATCTGACACCACTCTGTATCAAGGAAGCCTTGGTACATGTGAAATCTGAGTTACTACTTCCAGTATCAAAAGAAAAATGAGTAGCAGGTGATAAAGTCCATAAATTCTGACTTTGTGAGGTCCTCTACTTCCAAAATCAGCATGATATGTGATCAGAAGATACCACTGTAATGCTATAATGTGGGATGAAAAGAGGTTTTTATGGTGGTTCAGGTCATTGATAGAAGGGTTAAGGTACATAAATGGAAGATAGCAAAGAAAATCAAAGGCTAAGGCAAAGGAATGTGATTTCATAAAAGAAAACAAGCAGAGATGGAGACAGCAATGGTGTAGAAAAGATAAAATGTTGCACAAAATTGTTGTTTGAAAGATAGTTTATGCAGTGCTATTTATTGTAAGAATTTCCAGAGAGGTAATGTTTAGCATTGGTTAGATTAATTGTGTTATGAGTTATGAATTGTGGAAAGAAATCTGGCTTGAAAAGGTATTCTTTAAAGTACTAAAAATAAAACTTGCTTCTTTATATAGTTTTCATGACTTGTCTTAGTTCAGGCTGCTACAACAACGTGTTGTGGACTAGATGGTTTATAATCAGTGGTAATTGTTTTCTCACAGTTGTAGGGGTTGGCTTTCTGGGATCAAGGTACTGACATGATGAAAACACTGGTGTTTTCACTTCAAACTGGCTAACTTCCTGAATCCTCTCAAGGGGGAAAGAGCACTAGCTTGTCCTACTGAGTCTTTTATAGAAGGTGTTCCCCATATTCTTGATCTTATTAACTCCAAAGGTCCCATCACAGTTATAGCCATATGTTATGTTTGAATATGTGAGTTTGGGTGGGGAATATATTCCGCCCCTGACAGAGAAAGACCTGACAGAGGAAACTATAACAGAATGATTTAGAGAAAATAAATGAAGAACTTAATGTAGTAAAATACCATTATCCAACTAAAGTTGTTTTTTAAACTTTTTTTAGAAAGTAACAGGTGAGGCACATTATACATATGTACATATAATATACATATATTATATATATGCATGATATGTGTAATGTTATTATTTCATGGTATGAATTTTATTGCAAAGAGCAGAATTTTTATTAGTGTAAATTGCACAGACCTGAACAAAGAATCTTTTATTGTTATTGTCCCTAAATTAAATGAAACTCTAAGATGATTGCTTAGTGTTAAGAGTATTTAAGACCTTAAAACTACTGTTAAAGTTAAAGTGAGAAAGTTCAAGTGATACTTCTCAAAGTCCTAGATTTTCAGAGTGTTTAGCTGTAACATTAAGTCATCTGTAACTTAATGGAAAAATGAGGTCCACAGTACATACTTTTGAAGTTGTAAAACATAGACTCTAAGATCTGAATGATTTCCTGAAATGACAAAGTTTTACTCCATACCATGGTTGGAGTCATAGAGAGCCAAACAAATGTTAGGAAAATGGTGGAGGAAGTAATCAAAATATGGAAGCAGGTTTAATATACAAGAAACAGAGTATCTATTGTCTAAGGTTAGAGCAGCATGAGATAAGAGCTTAAGTTCATGCTCTGAGATCAGTGACTACATATCACAACATGCACATATTACCCCTTAGGCTGCTTCCAGCTGCAGAAAATAAGATTCATATCTGCTTCCAAACAGCATGCAAGTTAGATGAAAATAATTTGCATGGAATGTGTTAATAAATTTCCTTAAATAACTCTACTAGCTGTGTATGACATTACAGGTTGTTTTCTAATTTTATTGACTGAACCAGAATTAGTTTAATAGAGCTAGTTTCTTTTTTCTCCTACACAGAAATGTGACAAGTTACAGCAATTGAATGCACAGACTTGTATAAAAAAGACACCCTTCATATACTGTCTGTTTGTCAATTAACTATGAGGTTAGCACCTGAGAAACCAGTAGAGTTTCACTTTAAACTACAGTGGAATTCCAAAAGGTCATAAATTTTATCTTATATTTAAGTCTGTCATGCTTAAAATTGAACATAGAATTCTGAGACAAGGGGAGAAGTAGGTTGATCTACCGAAATATTTTACAAGTAACAGAATTATTTAATCTGTGCATGTATCTTAACCCAAATGGAGTTAAAACTAACTTTAAGTTATAAAATAATACAATAAAAATAAGAAAGAAAGCACATTATTCAGACAATCAGAATCACCAGTGCGGCATCAAGATGTATGTCCTTGCCTTTCTTTCAAGTACCTTTATTTTTAGATGACTTTCTCTGAGTTACTCCAAAGAGGCTCTTTCTCTATTCAGGCATTTGAATCAGTGCTGAACACACCAGTTTGATGGGACTATAAACTATGTATTACCAGTGACATTTATTTCAAATAGCTATTATCATGTAACATTTGACATAAAGTGAGTAGTCTAAACTACTGTTAAAACTACTTCTACTTCTGTAAAATTTAATAAGCTGCAATGTTTCAACTCTGGAAAATGGTGACACCAAGAAAATGAGAGAGGTCAGTGAGTGTCACAGAATTAAAATGGTGATCTAAGGATGACATGAAATTGGCTAAGTCCTCAGAAATGGAGGTCTAGGAGTATTTCTGCAGGCAGTAATATTAAAAAGTTAAAAATTGCCTTACTTTCTCTGTGGCATGAAACTTGTGGAACACATTGTGCTTTTTAAATTTAAGATATTTTATAGTTATCTCACTGTACTCATATTAAATATATGAGCAAAAACTAAAAGAAGAATTGACCAACTGTATTTATACAATGCAAGTTAATTAAATATTGTACTACACATTTGTAAGGTTTATTCCTAACCTAAATTATACAAAAATTATGCATTTACATATCTGATATCCTTCAGGAAACAATATTCATCTTACTGAACTTCCCTTCAGTACAAATGGTAACCATTGCCAAAATTACAGATGTTTCATATTAATGTATATTTCTATGTAATTTAGCATCTATTTGTGCTTTCATAAAAATGGTTTTCAAATTTTAAAGCTGTTAATAATCTGTGTTTGCATGTCACTTTTCAAGACTTTTGTCTTCCATTGAAATAACAAAATTTAATTTTTATTGCAATGCTCATTTTAAAAAAATCATCTGTAATTTATATATTGGATTTATATTAATTTTAAAAGGGCTGTGGTTAATTTGTTTCTAGTTTCTGTATGTTAAATATTGCATAACAAAATTTCACATTGTGTGTTGTCTTTTCGATAACTATTTATTTTTCCTGTTTTTCATGACTGAAATTTATCAGCAATTATTTTTCTCACATCTAATTGAGCCCACATGTAAGTTTCTCTAGAACACATACTGTACAAGTCAGACTTCCGAAATCTCTACTGATAACTTAGTTTTTGGATCTTGACTGAGGTCAGTATCATTTGCTTATGATACAGCCACCAATAGTCTTTCAAAATTACTGGCAAAGAAAGTAGTTCTCTTGAGTACTGAAGCAAATAAGGTTTGAGTGGCAAGATGTAAAGTTTTTAGTCTCAGCTATTTATTCTGTATGTCCCTAATCATGTTCTTAAGTCCTTGTTTCTTCTTTACCACTGACTTTATATTACCATGAGAAACCCAAACAGATTGAGCATATTATTTATTCAGCAACTGAAATCCACCAATGGTCCTGGTGTGGATAAACATTATAGATTTTTAAATAAATGATAATTCCAGTAAAGATAAAATCAAGGGGTTACATATTTGTAGTCATCAATTTATCCTTTTTTCTGAGATTAATCTCTTTCATCAGAAATTAACGGTGTCCTATTTTCCTCTATCAAGAAAGTGAGTCGCTTATGTCTCAAACACATAAGTAATTCAGAATTACTTTGTTAAAGGTACTAACACTGGGGTCATTTGCAAATATGAAATCTTGGGTTGGTAAGTTTCCCAGCAAGAAACAGATGGCAAATTCAACTTGCATAACTGGAAGACGATTTAATAAAGTGGATGTTTACAAAGATTTGAGCTAGATTTAAAGGATCCACAAGGGGATTTTGCAGTACCTATGACTCCAAAGAGTAAGGCACCATTATTTTTTGTCAGGACAAAGGAGGGATTGTCACTCAGGCTTCCCGTTCCCATATGAGGAAAATATCTGGTCAAAGTTGAGACATCATTTGCCGGCTCTTTCCAGGTAACAGGTGATTCTGGAGCAAAGGAGGTAAAAAGCCTTCAATATTCTGAAAATTTTCACTTGTAATCTCAATTCAGTGATTTTATTAAACAGAAAATATTACTCTTTAAAAAATATCTTTAATATACACAGTTCTATATTTTTATAGTGAATTTGTATAATTAAACCTTTATTGTCTTTATTTTCCTAGAATCTATTTCCTCTGTGTTCTGAGATATACTGCTGCAAGATTATTTTGAGTAGAATCTTTATATGCATTTCATTCTTTTTCTGCTGGTAACTCTGTCTCCCTTCCACCCCCCAAATCTATTCATATTTTCCTAAATGAGGTTTATTAGTTTGTTAAAACAGTTCTTGCTGTTGCCTTTGCTTGGCACTTCCAGATTCATATTCAAAAATAAATCCCTTAATTTTCGTTCATTTCAGTTTACCATGCCAAGACACAATTATAAAATGTAGGTCCACCTATGGAAAAATGGAATACTTTGGATTTTAGAAAGTTGTCTTTGCCTTTCTTGTCTACTAAGCCTTTAGCTTCCTGAAACACATGTTGACCTCTAAAAGTGTGATATGTGGCAGGAGCAAAAAATGAGAACAAATAAAATTTTAAAACATAAAAGTAAAATAAGACATCTGCACAGATAAAGTTATGGTAGGGCATCTTGGGACTAGGACTAAAATGTGATTCTGCTGTCTTTGAGTAATAGTCATCAATACAAACCTACTCATGATTTGCAAATGTAACTGTTGCATAATTATTTTCTCAATTTTAGTCAAGTAAAATTTTTCTGACATTTTTGCCCATGAATACTTTACTAGCAATACCTAAAGTCATTTATAACTTAGTTGTCTTCTAGATGCTATTTACCTTCACTTATTCAATCAATGTGATTATAGTAGTTAGCTTAATGTTCTAACAGACACTGGTAATTAAACTGTTTTCTCTATGCTTTTAAAGAATGAAAAAATTAACTTATCACCCAAGAGGAAATATTTTATATGGCAAGTGCTGTAAGATAATGATTTCTAATATTATACAGTATACCATCCACTTTCAAGTAAGCGGATTAGACACGTTTCTACATGGTCAAATATTTGCTGAGTAGGTTTATTTGTTATAAAACTGCTATCAACTGGAGGTGATATTAGCATGACATAGTACATCTTCTACAGGTATTTACATAGTTTCACTTATGACAGATGTTTGTGAAATAAACTAGGTAATAATCTTTTAGATTATTTCCCATAAAAATTAAGAAAAGCCATTTTGTTAGTACTACATAATTCAGTAGAATGAATCAAAAAATACCTGCAAATTTTATGATTAAACTGAGGTACTCATAAAGGATACATTTTTAGAAAAACACACCAATTTTGAAATATTGAAATACATATAAAAAATTACTGTTAAAATTATTGAATACAGGTAAAATACTGAATCTATATTTTTCTAAAACATATTTTTCAATATTTTTTATCCTTTTTTTCTAGGATATTACAATTCTCTATAATAAAATAATTAACACTGGATGAAAACAAAGCAGTGTGGACTGTTAGGAGAATATTTTGAAAAATTAAACACTTTTATCCGAGTTGGGCATCTGGGACTCGGAAGAATGCCAAGACAACCTACATTCTGGATTCTATGTTGTTACTCATTTCCTACCAGCCTAATAACCAGTCAGGCAGCACTAGAGATGATAGTATCCTGCTAATTTCCTAATGCTTAATGTATTTTCTTTACTATCGGAGAAAGAAAATAAAATATATTGTCTGTACAATGAAGACAGAATAAGTTTGGATGTATTTTAGGCCTTCAAAACATACCTATTGCACAATATACAACACCTCTTAACATTTTGTTACTTTCTTGTTCAGATATTTCCCTTGAATAATTTACAAAATACTGTTTGTGAAGAATATAAGGTACTCCACTTTAAAAGATATCACAAAGAAACACCACATTCCCATTTTTACCCACATTAACCCAGGGTACAAATGCTTAGGGTAAAATTGTTATTCCTAATAGAAAGTTTTGTTACCATGGTCTATGTTTGAACATGTTGTAAAGTAGTTTGAAAGTGTTGACCCTACAAAATGGGCTCAATTGTGAGTGAAGGATATGCTGAATCAAACTGAGCAGTTATGGAACATTTACTCTGAATATAGGGCATTAGTATTTATATCAATCTTTTATTGCTCTAGTATTTAAAAATTATCAAAAACATTCAAAATGACTTCAAGATCTTTCAGTAGACTAACTCGATGAGACATGTTCTTTTTTTACTAGTACTGCATATTATTAGAAAACATGAGGTGTCATTAGATGAACAAAATTAAAAGTATAATAAATGAAAGACATTTTATTAGACCACAAAATGCCTCTAACTATGTTGACATTTGCAGTCTTATTAACTGTTCAGAAAGCCCTTGACAACTAATGCTAACTACTTTGCTAATATTACTAAAAGTAATAATTATAATGAAATTATACTCAATTGAATATCATACTCCAGATGGTGGTCTTTATTCTGCTTTACAGTTTAGTTATGCATGCAGTTAATATCTGACCTGAGTCGAGAATTGAGTTGTTCAGGCTCTTGTCATTGACATATCTGCCCAAAAGAGAAGATTTACTTTGGCTCTATATTTTAGAGGATTTACTCCATCATCATTTGGGCCTCTCTAAATTATATTTCTCTTAGGGTAAAGGGAAAATTAACTGACTAGAATTTCATGGCTCAGAGTTGATCTAGTCTCCACCAATACATCCACATTTGTCTTTCTTTACACTTCCATTAATTTCTTATGTTAATGACACAGTTACACGAATCCCTCATCTTCGCTCATATCATGAAGTAGAAGACACGCTCTTCTTGTTCTCCATTCTATTCATCTCAGATTTCTTGTTCTCCATTGTATTCATCTCAGACTTTTAAAAAATTATTTTTTCTTCACATTTGTCTTTCAAATCTGGGATAAGAATTAACTTTTGAAACATATTGCATCGCAGCCAACTGTAGTGACACACACGAGAAATTGCAGAACCTTTTGGAACTGAGGCAAAGGGATCCCAAGTTTGTGCCCACACTCAGTAATGCAACAAACTAGTGAGAGCCTGTCACAAATTTTTTAAAAAATTAAAAAGATGTGGAAATACAGTTTGGTGTGAAGCCCTTGGTTTAATCCTCAGACACACACACACACACACACACACACACACACACAAAGACATATTCTGAATTAAATAATTATTTCTGTATATTTATATGGGTTCTTTTCTTAATAATTAAAATATCACTTTGGAATCATACCTTTATTTGTACTTTTCCTAATTTTTTTTAGATTATTATATTCACAGGACTTCTATGAAGACAATCCTTTTGAAGCAACATTTTATCTGTCTGTTCTATAATATATTTGAATACACTTGTTATACTGAAAGCAACCAACAGATGTTTAATAGCACCTAAGCACTGTGTTTTTCATCAGACACCTAGTTGATTTGATAGAAATTTCTAGAGTACAAATATATGTGTACATCAATTTATTCAACATGCTGAAATAATATGTTAATCTGTTTTTAAAATATTTTGCGTTACATTTTCTGTGCAGACTATTCATCTCATTTTAAGAACCTTATGATAATTTGTGCAGTATTTTAAGATCAGTAAAGAAATTTGGTTAAAATATTTTTCACAATAATTTTTAGAGAACTGATATTATAAATTAAAGTTCTGTCTTGTAAGTAAAAAAGCATATAACCATAAGAAATTATCAAATGAGCTGAAAGGAATTACTGATTCTAAGTATTAATATATATACTCTGAACAATACAATACTCCTTTAGAAGTACAAAGTATGTTTAAAAGTATACGAAACAACACAAAAATTAAATGAAAAAACAGTTTCCTAAAAGTCAGGTGTGGTAATGTATTCCTGTAATTCCAGCCTTTGGAGGCTGAATAGCAGTGGAATCACTGCAAGGGGAAGCCAACATGGGCTACAAAGTAAGTTCAAAGCCAGCCTGAAATGCATAGTGAAACTCTTTCTGAAAAAGGCAAAGCAAAACAATGACAACAACAACAACAACAAATACTTTCCTGACTTGATTATGTTGTCAATTTGAGTTAACTCCTAAAATGCTCTAGTTCTACTTAAAACTTTATTTTCCCCTTTCCATAGTGCTGAATTTTTTTTTTTTATTATATACTTGTCTATTCAAAACAAAGTTTATACAAATCAGGTCATTTTGTTTGTTCTGCATATAGGTGTGACAATATTTTTCAAAAGGATATAAATAGCCCTTTAAGTGTGCAATTTCCTGACTGTCTCCTTGGAAAGGAGCCTATGGATTTTATTTCTCGTTTTCACCTTCCTAGGGGCTGCCCTGAGCACCAGATGCTGATCTCTTCTGTACCATGAGAAACGCTCCACAGAGATTGTTAACCACAACACGGGAGGAGCTGGAGTCCAGATGGTGACTTGAAAATGAGGGCCTTACCAGCTCAACCTTCCCATGATAGAAAAACTGCTTTTCATTTTTTAACTCCTCATACATGAGGTCTCTTTATTGCTCAGCTGAAATTATATCCTAACCTTATCCTCTGTTAAAATCTTTGCAATTTAGCCCATCAAAATTCATGTATACATTTCACATATATCATTCAATAATGCACAAAATATTTCATTTGAAGTAATTAAAATATTTCCATGGTTAGATTTACTTAAATTTTTTTACTAATTGATATTTTTATAATTGTTTAATGGGGTATCAAATCTGTCCACTTGCTTGTGTGAAGTTTTCTTATAATTTATTTAATGTGATTTATTAAATTATAGTTGCCTTGTCTACCGTTTATATTCAAAAGGTAGACTATGCACAGTAATTTTCACCCATATTAAAAGTTATTAAGTTTGGGAAATATATGGTGAATCTCCTGATATTGGATAAATGTTTTGAATATATTTTATTATACAGAGAATGGAATTGGTCTATGTCAATCTAATCCTATTTTCATTCAAAATATAGTGCAATATTATTTAATTTTTCCCATTTCAATTTTTTTCTCAATCTATACTACAAGAATTTAGTGATATAAATTCCTGAATGGTGAACAATGCTTATCAAAGCATTTTGAAATGTATAACATGCTACAAAAATATTTTTGTATTTTTTCACAAAAGTAATAGAGATATGAAAACCTTCAAAACATACAAAAGGTCAACATTAAATTATAAAAAAATACATGCCAAAGACAAAAATATTCAAAGATAATTGAAAAGGATTACAATTCCAAGATGAGAAAATTTATTTCATTGAATTTGTAAAGTTAAATTTTCAAATCAGTGATCACAAAGAAATTAATCAAAATACTTACAAACAGTCAACATCGATGTTAGAATGTTGAGAAGGATCAAAACAGCACTGAAGTGAATCAACACGTCTGTGTAACAAAAGAATTTCTTCAAAGCACCTGCATGTAGATAAAATCCAGACCTCTGAGGGCATAGTTGGCTGAGTTAATACCAAGTGAATCAATTTCCAAAATCTTTTCCCAGCCCTAACTCACAAAGAGATCTTCCTGAAGTTGCCTTTTTCAATTCTGCTTTTTCATCTTTTCTTTTAAAATCGTCCTTCTCTCTGCAAACAGACAAAAGAAAAAAAAGAAGGAATATATACCCATTACCAAACATCAAATGACACATTTTTGGAGCCTTTTAGAACAACAAGAACTAACTTGCTTCCAAATGACATTCTATTAATAAAAAAGTAAGAAATAATTGAAGGAGAGAGTAACTAATTTCATCAAAATGACAAGTCTTATCAAGTATCCATGCTTTAGTTAATAAATAAATATAGTCAGAATTTAGAAGTAATGTGTTGGTCATTTGGGCACATCTTGGCAGTTGTATTGAAATTCAGAAGTAAAGTAACAGGTTTTCTGGTGTAAAGTATATAATCTACCTAACTGTTGTGACTATGGAGACAGTCTTTGCCAATTAGACTACATGATATACATTCTTTATGTGTGGACCAAAGTGACTCTAGTGCTTTGAAGTTTTAATATTTTATTTAATTTTAAAATTTAAAACATCTATATAATTCAGGAATTACATCCTAGTAATTTAATAAATGCATGAAAGTTTCAGTCATCAACTTAAATATGTAACAGAATTGTAGTTATTCATAAGTATATGACAATAAAAATTCACGTAAAAATCAGTCTATATTGATGTTTTAATGCTTTGCTGTTTATAACAAAATTCACAATATTGCCTACTGATCATACAAAGTGATTTACTCTAATACAATTTACTAAGTGTAAGTGAAACAAAACAGTAGACTTTTCTTCTAGGTCTGAATTTTTAGTGGAGAGGACAATAAAATGAGAAATACATGTGGTTGAGATAGATGGAATGATTAGAAGAATGAACCTTTAGATTAAGTTACAAAGGAAATATGGATAAAATAAAATTGGGGAACAATTGGATGTATTTCCAATGTTCTTATGCAATGTTTATGATGCATAGAGAAGATGGAATTAAAGAGCTAGTTTCAACCCTTAAAGAGGATTTCAGGAGAAAGGTAAATTTGCCGAGAGCAGGGTTACTCATAGGATGTGTGGTAATTGATTTGAATCATTCCACATTCTATTTTGTCTGCAGTGGTCATTAAAGCATTGGAACCCACTGCAATTTTCTCTTAGTTCCTTTTTGAGGAAAATTTGAAACAATTTATGATCTTTCAGGGTCAAACTTCAACTTCCTGGGATAAATCTTGTCTTAGGTAACCCATTTTATTTGACAAAGGTTTGGATTTTTTCTTTGTAAAATTTATATCTTTCAGAGAGAGAAATGTACACTTTTAGATCACACATCAATATTAGAACATAGTTACCTTTGAGTAAGTATAGAAATACATGGAAATTTAATGTCTTTAAGTTCCTGCTTGAAAACTTGTAACAGGGAACCTCAATAAATCACTGAGACCATTGATGGTTTTTCCAGAAAAGAACAAGTACACATAATTACTTTGAAACAAACAGACACTACAAAAGGAGATGTGCGATTTTAAAATGCAAAAGCCTATGTTGAGTTTAAAACTTATGAGCTTTAAAATGTGCCCTTAAGATAATCCTAAAAGAAATCTTAACATTATGTAACAAAATTAAAAATGGGAAAAGGGGTTTGTACAGATATTTTCCAAAAAATTTATATAGCAAATATATACACAAAGATTATCATCATAAATCCTGAAAGAATTATAGTGGTATCTCAAATCACAGGCTTTATTCTTTCCATGATACTAGTGGCAAAATTCCTAAAATTGCTAATCAATGAATTACAGCATGACACAGGAAAACCACTGTTGATTACAGAATCAAGAGCTATTTATCTGTATGTCCACACAAATAATTGCAAACAAAAGTTTAGTAGAACTTTTATTACCCACTTAAAAGTGAAGTCATTGCAAACTTTCATGAAATGATGAATGACTAATATTTAGCCAACAATGAAATAATATTCAGTAGTAAAATAAATAAATTACTTTTACCTTTAACTGTGTGTTATCTCCTTAAAATCGTATACAACAGCAAACTAAGTAGAGCTACAACTGGTATGAAGTTCTGAAAAGCTGACTACTTTAACTTTGCATTGGATAACTAAAATTCTCCAATCCTCTCTTAAGATTTTCTTGTCTTTTCAATTCTCTTTCATTTAAGAAAACTAACCTGATTCAAGTCACCAATAGAATTAGCTCAGATAGTAGTATCAAAAATATGGAAAAAGGCAAAGTAATGGGATTGTATGGAAGCAAGGTATTCAGAAAAGAACGTCAAATTTGTGACAGCTGTCATAGTACAAACACTGACTTGCATGCAAGAGGTCATGAGTTGTTTTAAAGGCAGGAGTCAGAAAAAATAAAGAAAATTTATTTACATCAAAATGGGGATGGCGTGAGGTGGGTGGAAACGTTGTTTGTTAATAAATGTAGGCAGTAGAATCCCCAAATTTAGTATTAATGCAATATAGTCACATTAAAAGTGAAGAGATAAGCACAATGCAATGTAAATGACTGTAAAACATATAGCGAGATTGTCTATAAAGCAAGATAAAAATAATTACATTATTTCTTTAGTCTTGAACAAAGTGCTTCCATTTTATCTAATATTGCAACTTCTAAAATGCATTTTCTGCTTCATAGCAATTCACTGCAAATGGCTCAGATCAGCATTCTGAAATTTTAAGTAGATTCTTTAGCTTTCTAATAGGATTTTGCTACATAACCTTACTATCCAACATTCTGCTTCAGTGAACAATATCTCAGACTTAAAATATTAAATAGTCTAAATATTAAACACAGACTTTCTCCAAGGACATATGTTACAGCACAAAGTACTTTAGAGAATCAAAAAATAACAAAAGAAAGATTGCCTGCTGGGTCCTCAATTTCTCTATTTTAGTTTCTCCAAACAGAAGTGTTTATTTAAATAATTTAATTCATTGATTCTCTCGTAGAAATGATAATCTAGAAAGTTGGTCTTCTGATATTCCTGAGCTGATGTGTGAAAGTATTTTCTTTTCTGTCTTTATCCAACTTACACTATAAACGCATGCAGAATTTAAATACTGTCATATATACATGAACAGAGCTAGGAAGCTATGTTCCAGTGTTTCACTCATAGCTGTGCTAGAGATATTCAGAGAATCTCGCCAGAGAGAACACACCGGCTTTGAAAGTTAGGTCTCAAAATATTACGGGGAGTTAGCTCACTTTTTTGAAACCAAATGATCTTGTCTACTGCAGAGGGATAAAAATTCACACCTATTTGCTTTTACCATATAGAATTTAATTGTAAATAGTATCAGATCTAAAGTACTCAAGAAAGCAGGTAGGATTTCAGTGTTGTTGGTTTCCGCTCTTATTGTTACTGCACACATCAGAGAATGAGGCAGTGATACTAAATTTCCAGAAAGTGTAAGTGAAAATTCCATTCATAATGTCTGGAGAATATTACCAAATGAGTAGCCCAACTGAAAAAAAATACTCTAGGAAAATTATTTAAAATATGATTCTAAGAGCAGATGCTGAAAGAAATGAAAGGATCATATAATGAAAAGGTAAGTGGAGAAAGCAATTACAGGAAAAGACAATCTAAACAGATTTGAGGTGGTTTGAAAGGATACAGGATATCTACTCTTATTGCACCTAGTGGTGATGCTTTTTCCATTAATTTTTGAACATGTCATGTGTCCTAAAAATTTAGAATTTCAAAATCTATGAATGTATGCAAATTTCCTATCACTTAACTCTGTTTCTTCCATGAATGCTTTTAACATTCTCTCAAATTAAATTTATACAACATTTAGGCCTTGTTTAGGACACTTCGTCTAACAATAATGCACACACCATCCTCCATTACTAGTCTGTAACTTAAAGATGAAGTGGATAAGTCAGGTGAATTCATGATGAAAACTCATGCATAGCTTTACACTGTATGGGTACTAGGAATCTTCATGACCCTTTCCAGTCTTTTGTCTTTTTTTTTTTTTCTATTCTCATTTGTTGTGTGAGTTTCAAGTTTTTTTTTTCTTTATTCAGTCTTGTTCATTGTTATCCTAAAAGTAATGCAAGAAGTGCCCTTAGGACAAAATGGTACCCAGAATCCTATTGTGAATGACCCAACACCTCTCCAGATTTTTAATTTGTCTTTCCTTCATTATATGATCCTTATTGCAGTTATAAATTGTTGCATATATGCATAATTAATGCATTTAATGCATTTAATAAAGTTAATGATAATAATAAAGTTAATCAGTCTAATGGTGTTAATACTCATATTGTAGAAATAACAAGTTCTTTTGCCTAAATGATATACTCCAATGCTATATTCATTTATTATTTCTGCTGTTCTAATTTAAACAGGAAAATTCACGAATGGCCAAAATAAGCTTGAGGTGGTATCTTGAAACTAGTATAGAAAAATCATCATTAAGACTGTGATGCAATATTGAATAAATAGAAATATTGAGAAGGAGCAGATTGATGATAATGGATTAAGTGTACTGCGATCTGGTTAATTGTCCCCCACTGATCATGGGTTGAAGGCTGATCACCAGCCTGTGACACTATCAACATGTGGTGCACCCCTAAAAGACCTAGTAGAAGGAAGTTAGGTCACTCTCAGTGTATGCTTGGGCGAGATATTTGGAATCTCAAAGGCCATGAAGGGAGCAGGCCTTGTCCTCTGCACATTCCCATCAAGATATTGTCTCCCTTCACAAGTTCATGGCAAAAGGTCAGGTGGCCTTCAGTGAAAGCTCCAAAGCCAACTTTTGGTACTGTCTTGTTTCCTGTGGAAAGGAAACTATACTCCTTCCCACAGCCGTATTCTGTCATGTATCTAGGTTGAAGAGAGGTAGAGGTATCTATTATGCCTTAGGTTTGAGAGAGTTTGAAGAAAATGCTTGAACACTTGTCTTTTTTTTTTTTTTTTTACAGGATCTTGCATCATGGTTCAGACTGTCGTTGAACTCATTATGTAGACCATGCTGGCCTAGAATTTTCAGTGATCCTCCTTCTTCAGCATCCCAAGTGCTGGGGAATACTGGGATTATGGGTGTGCACCACCATGCCTGGCTCCACTTGTTTTCAAAGGAAAAACAATCTCTTAAAATTTCGTTTTTTGATGCCCATTTCATCCACAGTCTGCAAAGGTCTCATCTCAAAAGCATTGCACAAAGTATTTTTAGTCCATTTCTAAGAGTTACCAAAATCAACAGTTTCAGAAGTACTGAAAAGCACAAGTTCAAAGTCGATTTTGATACTCAAGCCTAACTCTTGGCTGTGAGCACCTATAACTATCAAGAAGAAAGTTAAATACTTCTAACATGTACTGGTTAAACATTCCCACACCAAAAGAGAGAAATAGTGGAATAACAAGGAACTCAAAGCAAGACAGAAACCCAGAAGGGCAAATATTACATCTCGTAGTTGAAACTCTAGCACCCATCTCAAGTTGTGGTAAGATGTAAACTCTATAGGATTTGGCTGGCCTGTTCCCATGGCATTGAAGGTTGCAGCCTACGTAGTATTTCTCTTGGGCTGGCTCTGCTGACTGCCTGTGACTTTCCTCTGAAAACTCACCAAGATTCTGGTATCTCTAACTTCCTGAGTTCTCTACTGTACCTTTGGCTTCACTCTGACATCTTCTCACATTATTAGCAACGTCTCAGGATTACTTGGCAGGGACTTTGACAATGACACATACTTTACATGAGATTCCAGGACTTTTTTTGAAACATGGGTGGAAGCCTGCATGACTCGACACTCCTGTATGCTACATTCCTGAAAACACAGCCCCATGGAGGTAACACCAAGGTCTCCTGCCAGCTTGAGCAATAGCCTGCACCCACTGGACATCTGTGTGTTGGGATCACTGAGCATATTGAAATGAATCCTAGGGAACCAATATATGCAGTGTCCCAGGACGATCTTCTCAAATGAGTTACAATTTTTCACCCTTGAATATACAATGGATGGGATCTTATTGACTCCTGTGATGTCTTCAGGTCATGTTTTGTATTGACCTTCTGCAAAATACTTGGCTTAATTTTTAATGCTAATCACTCCTGCCATCTCTGTTTTTCTTGCCCCAACTTTGTAAGCACTTCCTCTCAAAAGATTTTCAAGGGCTGTTTCATTGGGATATAATAAGATATATGTATTTGGTCTCCACGTTCTTTATTCTAGCATTTAATCTTTGATCCCAGTCCCTAACCCTTAGAATTTCCTGGGCATCTTTTGGTTTAATGAGCAAGTCAACCTTTAGATGGGGGCTGATCATCAAAAAGACCAAGTGTTGATTAGAAATTTGCAATTTTAAATCCCACTGTCCACTCATTTTCTAAGAAAGACAAAGACTGGTAATTGAGTTATTAATTGATTATTAGTACATGCTAAATCCTTCTGAAATATCTGTTTGAGGTTGTGTAATATCTAGGGTGCCTGGAGGATGACATATTCTGGGGAGGGCATAAAAAATTCAGAGTCTCATTCCTTGAGAGTTATCCATTATATCTCTATCACAGGGCTGTTCATCTATAGTTTTTGTAATATTTATGATAATAAAGTAAAAAATATAATCAAAGTACTTTAGATCATTAAATATCTCTTCATATGATTGAAAATGAGAAGGCAGTTTGTAAAACTGGGGCTCTTACTTTGAAAATGGTGTCTTAAGTGAGAGACTGTAATAGTTAACTGTGAGACTGTAATAGTTAACTGTGGTGTTAATTTGAGTAAGAAATGCCCAGATGATTTATTTAGCATAGTTCTAGGTGTGTCTGATGGATTTACTGAATCCACACTGGGTTTAGAGTACAATCAGTAGGCTTTTAGCTTGGATGGACTAAAAAGGAGGAGAAGACAGTCTCACTTCTGCTTCTTCTGAGGAGTTCCAATCTTTGCCATCACCTGTGGATGTCCTATTCCATGCTTCCAGAGAAGATCTTTGACTTCATTACAGGGTCTCTTCACATGGGTCTCTGCAATGATCTCAATGCCTTGGACTTTTGACTGGATTCTTGAGGTGTCTAATATACAAATGGACTTTTTGCATTCTTCCACCCCTGACTTTGCAGGGAACATTGTAAGCCTACCTTGTGAATCCTTCTATACATCACATATAATATATATATATATATATATATATATATCTTACATTAAATCTATTCCTCTAGTGAATACTAACTGATAAAGAGACATTCTGATGGGATTGAGCACTAACCTGCACAGTTCAGTGATATACCCAGAACTAATCAGCTGGTGCTGAATCACCTACTTGGTATAGAAGGATGTTGACAGAAAAAGTACACAGACGTTTGCACACAGAAGTATTTTGTGTTGTGATATGAGCATATGAAAATAGGTTAGGAATTTTATTCTCTGTCTTAGATACAGAACTTTCTCCATGGTGTATGTAAGTGAGTTTATGGAAAAGGTTAATGATTCCTTTTTTATTGGATTGTTAAACTTTGCATACATTTTCCTTATGCCATTTTAAAAAATTGTCCTGAATTGTAAACTTGAAATAAAAAACTAATTCCAGTTTGAAAAAAATGCAAAACAGTTTATTATGTCTAGCAATAAGATGACATTTACTTAACTCTTATTTTTATTTGAAATACAAACTCACAAAGCAACATTTAAGGTACATATACACTAATTATTATAAATTCACTATTTAAACAATGATTTATATATTACCTATTGACTGAAACCAGTTTAGAATATGATTGGTGAAAGTAACATTTTTTAAAAGCACAAATTGAAAAGATATTAACAATGATCTTTTCCTTCATATGTTTGTCAAGAACACAGATATTTTGTGTGTTAACTATCCAAAGCCTGGTGTATCTTTCTGGTGCTACATTTGCCCGTGCAATGGGGGCTTCTGACATCTATAAAGCAATCATTTATAAAGCACAAGCAGAAAATTCTGCATCTCCTAGATACAGTCTATCTTTCAAAGCAGGTTGATGTCATTCAAAGGATATGTCTAAAATCTCTTGGGGAAATAATCAGAGGAATGATTTTGGTCTTTCCTCAGGAAATACAGTGAAAAGTATAAAAATCCTACATGATAAACAGTCACTCAAATTTTCATAGGATTAGGATTACCAGTGGCCACTCAACAAGTCTGCATAGCTTGCCATCTAAGCCTGTCAAACTCAGCCCTGACCCTTTGTTAGAGCCTGTGCAGAGGAGAGTGACAAACCTGGGAGCAATGATGTGGTGGATTGAGATCTGGTGATCAACTTGTAATAGCAGCTGAATTGAATCATAACAGTGTGGAGCATAGAGGGCCCACCTAGGATTTTTGCCAAGATAAAAATGGGAACTAGAAGGGAAGAGGAGCATTATTTGTTCTCCATAATGCTATTGGTTCTGTTGCCATTGGCTCTCCTGCGGGAGCTTGTTGAGCTTCTTTCCTGATAGGAACTTGAATGTTCTCATTGTTAGAGAAGTTTGGGAAGCTTTTATCACTGAGAATGGCTGAAGTGCACTTTGGAGGAGCTCTTGTCCTTACCTTCCCACTTCCTGGCTCTAGAGGAGAAGCTGGTGTGCTGTTCAAACTCCAGGAGAGGGTTTTCACACTGTCTTCCTGATATGAATTCAGTTGTTCTTACCATTGGAGGAGCTCAGGACCTCACTGTCACAGAGGATGGCCATGGTACTGTTTAGGAGAAACCTGATCCTTATTTTGAGCATGGTTTCTTGAACACTCAGCCTCTTGGCACATCTCTTTCATCACCTGACAGACTT
This sequence comes from Hydrochoerus hydrochaeris, assembly GCA_004027455.1. NCBI lineage: Eukaryota > Metazoa > Chordata > Mammalia > Rodentia > Hydrochaeridae > Hydrochoerus > Hydrochoerus hydrochaeris. Next base: position 28,980 of record PVLA01002050.1, read on the forward strand.
TTTGGCTTCCACCACTGACCTTCAGTGGTTCTCAGAGCAGGTCTGTGAAACAGACTTACATAACATAATATTGTGGGTTCTAGGTCTTCAGCTGGACTCAGGTAGGACATTGTCACGGGATCCAGAACCTCAGCTGAATTTTGGGGAGTCTCTAGTGTGTGGACAGATTTCCTGAACTTCTTGTATTTAACTTTTTGGGTGAGTATGATAAAATAGTACTATAAATTATGTGTCCTATATTCAACTGTTTCCTTGCAATCTCTCACTACAACAAATTGCAATTACAAAGCCACTTTCAGCTGAAATGTCTGTGGAAAACATTATTTCTAAGAAAAATATCAGAAGGTTCCACTTGAAATGATACACAAACTTTACAGGCACACACAGAAAGATACAAACATATAGACACATTTCTTTTCATCAAAAAGAATAGAGAAGGACTCATCTAGTTTTGAATGGTTCATTAGTGTATCTGCTATCTATGGAAATAATTTGTCTTTAATTGGAAAATTTTTATTCAACTGGATGAAGGTACTGTAATTTGTTTCAGTAAATATTGTTTAATGTTGATGCAAAAAATCCAAATATTAAACACATAACAATTGAATTATATAAAATACATCATTATAATTTTATGTTTACTAAAAAGAAATAAAAAAACAGAAAATTATGTTATGAAAAACAGTTGAATAATGCTAATATATTAAGACCTTACTGGGAAATAATTCAGTGCATAAATATGAATATTTATTTAATCAAAATAAACAACATCTTTTGTTTTTATATTTTAGGAAAATTCCTCATATTCTCAAATTTTATTAAATAGCAAAATGAAAATTCTCAACTTAAATTTCAAACTTTTTAAAATATAAGAAATTAATTCTCATTACTTAGTTTGCTTTTGAAACATCAATGTCATGTTATCATATAAACTCCAGTGATTCCTGAGCTTTTTCTTTTTGAAGAGAATTTACATAGTGTCTTCCACTTATAATGCATAAAAACTTAAATACCCTTTGAACTTTGAAAAATTGATAGTGTTATCCCCTCTCAAATTATTAGTGATGAAATATAGATTTACACAAATATTTAAGATTGAAGTTTGGGCATGAATTTTCCTGGTAGAGTGCTTGCCTAGCATTGGCAAGTTCTTAAATCTCCTGTACTTCAAAATAATAGTACTAGTAATATTTATGATAATATAAATAGTTTGAAAAATCTAAGCAAAACCGTAAGTATAATTTCATATAAATTTGAAAAATTAAATATAACATTGAACAATATATTGTAAAGCAAATATTCAGACTCTTCTACACAGTAGATATTTTACACAGCTACATGTTTACTAAAGTACAGAAAAATATTTGCTATAGAATCTTGAGAAAACAAAAAATTCCTAACATTCTAAAGCACATTAATGCAATAATACATATTAAAAATTTAAATTCAAAATTTAGTATTGCTTGTTTATCATTGAACATTTACAATGAATGTCAGTGTATGGTGAATACTGAAATAAGAAAACATACTACAGTAAAAGGCACATTATCATTAACTCCCTCACAGTGCTCCTCCCTGTCATGAACATGCTGATCACATTGTGCTTGGCACTTTCTGAAGCAGTTTTTGAAGTCCTCTTTCCTGCATGTCTTTATAAATTGTACTAAACAATACAGTGAATGTCGCTGCCGCATGCCATCCAAAAAAGGGAAGTTCTTAAGTGCATTTTGATGTGTCCTTCTCCACATTTTTTATTAAATCTGTATAGTGAGAATTCTGGCTCTTAAAATTCAAAATGACCATGAAAGGTAAACATTTTGAAACAGTTCAGGACTATGAGGTTGGCCATGACAGAGCAATTAAAAACACAGAAACGGCATCATGGTTTTTGAACTATGGATGTGTATTCTGAAGAGGATTCATGGCAATGTTTGTTTTATGTAATAAATTTTTATATTAAATCAGTCAGTGTTTTTAACCACATTTAATACATGCTTATTAGATTAATTTTGTATTAGACAATTAAAGTTGTAAAACATTTCCATCAAGATTTAGTTATCTTCAACATTTCTTTTGAAAAAGAAAACTAATGGACAAAGAGAAAACAATCTCAACATATCTTGCTTTCATGTTTTTAATGGAATAATATCTTTCACGAGACAATTGAAGAAAGTAAATATTAAATGTATTTTGATATACAAAAAAATTATACATATCCATGGAGAGCTATGATATACTCAGATGCTTGTGTACATCTTGTAAAGCTTAAAGCAAAGTACACATATGTTTATTATTAAACTTTTATCATCTCTTCATGGTGAAAGCATTCAAAATTTTTTCTTCTAGCTTTCGAATTTTGCATTACATTACCTTTATCTGTAGTCATTCTACTGTGCTCATCAGAATTTATAAACCATTCAGTCACTCCTTATCTCTTCTGCTTCCTTATCTTCCACTTCCATCTTACCAGCGTATTATTCTCAAACTCTATGAGACCCACATTTTTAGGTTCTTCATATGAGCGGCGTGATATAATCCTTACCTTTCTGTGGCTATTTAACTTAATGATCCCCAGTTCCATCCATCTTGCCTCAAATTACAGAATTTCATTTTTTATGGCTAAATTGTAGTCCATTTGTATATACATATATATTTTCATTTCTTTTGCTCATTCATTCATTGACAGATTTTTTTCCCTATGCATTGGCCATTGTGTATCTGGCTGCAAAATTTGTGTGAATTCAGATGTCTCTTCAACATATTTATGCCATTTCCTTTCTATATGTACCAAGGGATGTGATTGCTAGATCATGTGCTACTGCTATGTTTAATTTTTGAAGAAACTATACTGCTTTTCTATTAAGTGCAGTACAAATTTCTTTCTGCACCAACAGTGTACAAAGGTTCTTTTTTCTTGGCATCTTCTGCTGCGCTTGCCATTGTTTTGTTCAAAGCAGTCATTCTTACTGGAGTAAGGTGCTGCGTCGCTGTGATTCTTTTTTGCATCTCCCTGATTACTAATGATGTTGAACATTTTCCTTACGCTGGTTATTTGGGTATTTTCTTTTTAATCAGTAAGAATTCTGTCCAGTTAAATGATTTTTCTCCCTTATGCTGCACTGTGAATTGAAATATGTGATTGATCCTAAAATCTGTACTTAATCTGCCATTATAGACAATCCTCAGTACCAAAACTCTGAAAATTTCAGATATCTGAATTTGATCTCTGATCATGCATTACAGGTTAAATTAATCTGTCTATGCTTATCAACCTTACTTTCTTTATATGTGCCAATTTTACACTTGTTCTCATCTTCCTTAATTTATGGGTCATACAAGATAACCAGAAAAACTTAAATGATAGATAATAGCTTCATAAATGTAATGAGAAAATTTCTTTATTTACTGTTTTTTAGAAAGGATATTTAAGTTGAGATAAAATGATTTTAATCTTTGTTACAGGAATTTTTTAAATAGCAGAATATATTTATTAAAAGAAAGAAAGATTCTGTCCAAGAGAGAGACAGAAGTGGTCCTAAGCAGTTTGCCAAAGACTGTCTTTTCTTGGGGCTTTTATAGAGTAAAGTGAGGCGTGTCTAAGGTGAGGAAAACATAAGAACTCACAAGGTGGGTATGAGGCAGGACAGGACTGTGGCCAACCAATAAGATTAATTGCTCAGGTAAAATTGATTAAATCAGTGACAAATGGGGAAGTGAGTCACATAGTAAGCAGGCATGAATACAGAGTAGCGACTCTTCCTTAGGGGGTTGGGACGGTGACTCTTAAAATATGAGTAATGTGTAAATATCAACTCAGGGTAATGGTAATAAATAATTCTAATTCTTCAATCATTCTCTTTTATAGGTAGGGAATTTCATACACTTCTATCATGGTAGACTGTATAAAGCAACAGTTTCTTTATTATACTGAGAAGAACCAAAAGTTATACCTTCACTCTATTTTAACGCTTTTTCTTTTTAGCTTTTGTTAGTCCCTCACTCTTTTATTTATTTATTTATTTATTTATTTATTTATTTATTTAGAGACAGGCTTTCGATTTGCAGTTCATGCTGTCCTTGATGACTATGTAGTCCAGGTTGGCCTCCAGTTCATGGTAATCTTTCTGCCTCAGTATCCCGAGGCTTGGGATTGCAAACATGAGCCACCATACCCAGCTCTTAGTCTCCATTCTTCCCTGGAAAATCCCAATTATTTTCTGAGCTGTTTTCAAAATTTGCTACAAATCTCTTCCATTTGAGAATAACCGTGTTTCAAAATGTAATGTATCAAAATATAAATAATTATAAATTGAATGAAAGTATCATAAATGTCATGTTTGACAATATCTTAGATTATTATTAAAATGGTAATATTTGGCACCTTTAATGACAAGAGAGCTATAAATGATTTCATAAATGTGTTTTTCCCTTGAGACACTGTAAATAACATGCGATAAGAAAATCAATAACCCCATACTAAGTTCTTTTTAAAACATATTTTATTGTGTTGTTTTGTTTCTACAAGTTCTATTTCATTAATATTTGAATTAGATCCTAATATGTGTAGCTTCAAAGGAAAATTTAAAGCTTTCTCTTTAAAAATAACAAGTAGATCACAATAATTTACAATGAAGTCAGGGGAACATTTCTCCATTGTATGAGTGCTGGATGATTGAATTCTTATAGGAAAAAAATTGAGACCTGCTGGGAGTCATCAAAACTGGAAATTGAACACATGTGCAAGGCTGCTGCATGGCTGGAGCAAGATAAGATCACAGCTGAGGACACCTGGCTCCAACTTCAGTTAACTAAATAAAGACTGTAGTTGCAGGCATTTCACTCCTGTAGTGAAATGCAACATGGAGATCTACTCCTAAAATACTTCTCCTAAATTAACATAATTTGTGACATAGAAAATTCCTTGAACCACTCACAAGGTCTGTTCAATTTCCTGTGTTTTCCACTCTAAACTTCTAAATAAATACAGGCTATCCAGAGACATTAGTGTCTTAGCCACCAGAGTCTCTGAACTCTTTAGAGAGTTTTGGTCTTGGAGCCTTAAAATCATACCACTTATCTCATTTATTTATCCTTTGCTGTATACTTGTTTGGGAGATTAGGGATCTAGGCCAGGTCCTTGATAGATTTAACATAAGTTTCAAGTTAAATTTACTGTTTTTATGTCCATCAGATTAAGATATATACAATATTTAAAATAAAATACATTTACACAAAGGAAACGAACATTGTATGCTGAAACACAACACACATCTCTTTGACTATAAGTAACACACTATATTGTATAATATAGTAATATATATCAATGTTCATTACATGATAATGAAGTCTATGACCTAGACTCCAATCTTTCTATGGAAACTTCTGGGAAAATAGCATAAGAATATTGATTACAAAGTAATATTATTGGTCCACTCACTGACATGAAATCCTTATTGTATACACTGACAGTAGTCTTTAGAATTTTATAAAAACTTGAGTTTATTTTATTGTATATCATACATAGTCATATATGTGTCTATTAACAAAGAAATTCAAAATATTTTAACTAATATCAGAATTAAAATTACAATGTTATTAAGAAACCAGTAGCACATTTGAACAATTATGGAACATTATTAATTCAAAGATATGCTTTCAAATATATGTTGTCTGCCAGAGATTTAACTCATTGGCTCAAGTGCTTACCTGGTAAGCACAAGGTCCTGAGTTCAATCCCTGGTACCAAAAATCAAACAAACAAACAAATATACATTATTGTACATTTTTTTTGTACTGGGGACCATACATAATTTTAAATATTCTACAATTATTGTTCTCTATAAATGGGATGACAGAAAGGTGCAAAAGAAGAAAAGTGATCACCAAGATAGCTTGACAAATTTGCAAGTAATGAAAAAGCTTCATACTATTGAAAGTAAAAAGTACTCTGACATCTGCCATGAAATGAGAGTTTGCAAACATGAAAAATTTTGGTAACAGTCTTTAAATATTGTTATAGCTCTATTCAATTTAAAGCAAATTAGGTACATATAATAAAAAATCTGAAAGTTTATTCCCATAGTAAAAGAGCTAAAAATTCCAAAAGTATGTAGCTCTGAATAGTGATGGAAAACTTAATATTATTTAAAATTCTTTAAGACAACTTTGCTTTTTACATTACTTGTCATATTTATAAGATAGTTTACCATATTGTGTATGAATCAAGAAAGTGGAGCTAAAAATCAAAAAATGCAGCTGAAAAAAAGGAAATCTAAAAATACAGATCAAAGTCCATGGAAAACCAATTATAATAATGTTAAATTATAATATCACTAAAGTTTAATTTGATGTTTTGTTAGTTATTTAGTGTCTTTCACTGATTTCTGGTTACTTGGCTACCATTAGTGAATTTGTGGAAAGGCAAAAGAACACAGTTAAAAAGAAAAGAAAGGTATGAAGATTTCTTATAGAGTGCATAAGAAATTACATCATGTTTGAATAAAGAACATTATTCAGATGACATAAATCCAGATTAGCTTTCCTTGCTTAAAGTATTAGGCCAGATCAGGATTAACATTTACAAAATCTGAATACAGTTGATTTCTTTAGAACAGTGGTAGTCTGAAACAATGTACAGCATTAAAAATAAACTTCCTATGAAAAAATCTATTTTTCAGTTGACATAAATATGTTAAATAATATTGCCTTTGGAAACTCAAGATTGTCCTCCATTATTTTTTAATAAATACTTGCTTCATTGCATCACAATAAGCATCTTTCTTATTCCCAGTTTGCATAGAAGCTATGAGTTTTCTATGTATTTCTTATTCATAGTCAATACATAATACTGAGTATTAAAGATTTTCCAATTAATAACTCTAAAGTTTAAATGTGACCAGACTTATGAAGTAAAAAGTTTGTCTAAAGTATAGACGAATAGTAATTACAATAAATACATTCATTTTCTTTGAACAGCCAGTCTAAATCGGTAATCTCTTGATCTTCACAGCTGTTTTTTAGCTTCTGTCAATCTTGCTTAGTAATACATACTGACCCAATTTTAATACTTGATCACCTTACTTTCTTTCCATTTTTTCCCTTTTAATGCTAAGAACTATCCCCAGGCACCTGTGCAAGCTAAACAAGAACACTAATATTGAAGCACCTCTTCAATTGGATTACTTAATCAATTAATTTAATTTTGAGACAGAGTCTCGCTAAATTGTCCAAACTGGCTTCAAACTTGTCATTCTGCCTCAGATTCCCAAAATCATCTTTATTTTTGTTAAGGTGTATCACATAGACAATCCTGCATCTCAATTATCATGAAAGAAACATTGAATATAAGTATAAAATTATATAATAATGCTAAGTCCTCAGATTTTTGTATTTTTCTATCGTAACCATTTTGAAATCAGAGTATGTGCCTCTTGAAAGAGTAACATGTAGATAAAATTGTATTATAACTAGTTGCTATGGCACACTGTTTTTACTGTTTCTAGTTGAAAAATAAAGATAACTTTGCTTCATCCTCCCATTGGAGGAAATGGAAAATTTTTCTGCACCACTTTCTCCCTTAATTGTAAAGCTAGTTCATTAATTCCTGTATTCCTAATGGTTATATTCTGCCATAGACCTTTACCACAGAATATTGATAAATAATACTGCATCTAGTGATTGACTCAGTCAATATGTTTAAGAAGTTCAAATGTAATATGGACTGAGGTTCAAATCCTGGGTTTATAATAAGTTATTTATATGACCCTAAGCAGTTTATCTAACCTCATTCTGTACTTATTAGTTCATTCAAAATAGAGGTTAAACACTCGTGACCATCTGTAGATTCAGTAGAGTAATATATATTGTGTTTTAATGTGTAAAACTGCTTTATTCTAAGGACATTTACATCCACTCTCATACATACCTAATGTCTTTGGTGTAGGCACCATTTTTTTCCACTTATAAATGAGGAAACTGAAGCACAAAGATGTTAAATTTTGTCAATAACATAAAAGTTATAAATAAAGATTTATTTTCATGTTTTAAAGTAATTCCAATTGTAATATTCAATATCCTTAGATTCTCTTCAAAACAATATGGGCAATTGCAGCATGTGGAAATGTGCCTTGAAATTTAAAATTCTATGACAAGTACCTAGATGATGATACACTTGGGAAATACATAGAGTAGTTATTCATGTAATCATGTGAAAATGTTTAGAAAGAAATATAAAACAATTAAACAAGAAATAAAAACACTCTATGTAATACATGTTAAAATTAAGACATAAGACAGCCAAGACAGAAATTCTCACATTTCTATTTTATTAAAAATGTTCTGCATTGAGTATCACATGAAGCAGAAAATAAGTGAAATTTTATAGTAAATAAAATATTATAAAAATTACAAGAGGCTAATATATGCTATGAATTAGAAAATGATTGAATTGAATATGACATTATATAATAGGAGATAAAAAGAATAAAAGTAGAAAAAAATGAACAAATCAATGAGTGTTTCCCTCATGTCATTTATTCTGAGTTTGAAATTTTCTACAGACTAAAAAAGGCTAAAGAGAATTTATATAAAATTTTCAAGATTATCATTATAAGATTCAAAAATTTTATATTCCATGAATGCCTGTTTCCCCCTGCAATTTTTGGAATGTCCCTTTCCCAGAATATCATCGAATACATGAAACACTGAATACATGAAGATGTACTAGTGTAAGCATTTTAAGACTTTCATAATAAAAAGACAGTAAGAAATATAAAAATTAATAGAAGGAACTCTGCAAATAAAGTGTAAAATTTTCTGCAAAGCACATGATTTCCTTTCATTTGGAATTGCTGACATTTATTTTATTTCTCCTATTCCTTAAAGAAATTTCACTACAGAATTGTAAACATGTTGTTGCTGTTTATTTGGGGTGTGTGTGTGTGTGTGTGTGCTTGTGTGTGTGTGTTTTAGGTCTGGATTTTATTAAGTACACTAAATTTTTGTAAGCATATAAGAAAATATTCTACTTCCTGTTTGCTAGATGACATTTAACCTTTATGCCATTATAACATCCAATAATATTTGACTGGTATTGCATATTTTGAGTTCCTCCTTTCTGGGAAACCATCCAAAGCACACATGCAGAAAGTGTCACCTGAGAGAAGACATTTTCTTTTTCCTATTTTCAACCACTGTTTTAAAATATTCTTCCCATAAAATTTGCTTCTGTATCATATTCACACTGGGACTTGAAGGACCATTTACTATAGGAAATCCCTCAATTCCAATCCTTGCTGCTTTCATTGGGTCTGTATTACTTATTTTTCTGATCATTGAAAATAAAATGTTTTGAAATTAATAAGGAAAGCAATAATTGTAAATAACAGATGATAAAATAAAGTCCATCTAGAAACAAAAACTAGTATTTTTTAAACAATTTGACATATTCAAAATTAAAACTATAATTTCAAATATTTTCTGTAACAGTATATAACATTTTTATGACTTTGATCAATTAAGTTCATAATCAGCTTGATAGAGGATAAAAAGAGGAGAGAAACATATTTCCCTATATACAGTAAAAGATTTTAATTCCATTAACAATGTCTTTTATGATAGAAAAGTTTTGAGGTAGAAATCAATTAAGAATATAATTTAAACTCTGCTAAATGCATTACATTGAATTATTACTGAATATAGCTCAGTTTACTAGTTTAAAATTTTAGATGAGGAGAGAAGACAAGATGGCCAATCAGTGAGCAACAAAATACAAAGCCTCCCAGGAGAAACAACTCATACACCAGAATAAAACACCCTGGAAAGACCCACACAGAGGGAGATGGATTCTCTTGACACAGGAAGAAATTAAAACATAAAAAAGCTCATCAAATACCTCAGGACTACAACTGAAACAGCTGAAAATTATGGGACACAGCATTTTCATGGTGACCCAGCAAGTGTGCACCAGCTTGAATCCGCCCCAGCCAGCAGAGTTGCCCAAACTCGTTCCCACCGCCACTCGCAGGAAGAACTTCAACGCTGAAGTAGGGGCTTGGTGAGCCCAATGGAGAGCAGAGCCAGTGAAGGGACTTTCATTAAACCACGGTCAGTGCTGGGAATGAGACCCCCCCACAAGGGAAGGGCGTGACCAAATGGGCAACATGTTGGAATCAGGCAGGAGGAGCCTGAACTGGAAGCGACAGTGACTTCAGTTGGTTGCTGCCTCCCCAGAGCAGATTCATGGGGTTTGCTTGTATTGGGCTGTGCCCCTGGCCGGGACCCAATGAGCTGTCCCAAATTGATTCACTGCACTTAGCACACACTAACTGGATGAAAGGCCCCTGAAGTTTGGTTGGCCCTGTGGGGAAGGGCAGGCATATGCAGCCTGCTTACATCTTAGTGACAAGATCAGGCAGGAGAGTGCAGAGGTCCCTCGCCAGTGTGCTTTGGAGGAACCATGAACAACAGGGAAGGGGGCTGGGACCTGCACTGTACACCTTTGTGGAGGAAGCCGGGACTATGACAGGAGAGAGAGGCAAGAGGAAGCCCCTAGCCCAGAACCCTGAGAACACTGAACCAGGAGAAGGAAAAACAAGGGAAATCTGAGGGCAACAAACACACAACATCAGACATGGCTTCAATGGACTTTAACAGATATCTTTGGGACCTTGTAGACGAACTCAAAACTGAAATATTAAATCAGGTAAAGCAGGATATGAGTAGAGTAATAAAAGAAATGCTCTCAGGAAGCATCTCTCAGGATGATACAGATGGAGGAAGGGAGGAACACAAAAAAAGAAGAGAAACATTTGATAAAGAAAATGAAGAAAATATAGAATAAATGAAGCAGATTCAAAGAGACTATCAGGAAATTAAAAACTCCATTGAAAGCTGGCAAAAATCCTTAAAAGAAACTAAGGATAGACTATCAAAACTTGAAGACAAGTTGGCAGTGTGTGATGATGAAAGGAAAGATCTCTTAAAAATAACAAGGAAACAGGCAGTAACAATACAAAGGCTAGAAGATGACAAGAGAATCTACAATTTAAGAAGAAGAAATGTGAATGAAGAAGCAGGAATACATACAGGCAAATTACAAAGGCTATTCAAGGAAATAATTAGGGAAAACTTCCCAAGCATGAGAAAAGAAAATGACATTTGGTTGTGTGAGGTATACAGAACCAAAGCCACCTACAACCAAAACAGAGCTACACCCAGACATACAATAATCAAGATGCCAGAAATTCAATATTAAAACAGAATATTAAAAGCTTTCAGAGAAAAGAAACAGATTACCTATAAACGCAAGCCCATCAGAATCACGGCTGACTTCTCAAAACAGACCATCACATCAAGGAGAGCTTGGAGTGAAGTATTCCAAGCCCTGAAAGAAGATAACCTCCAGCCCAGATTGATGTACCCTGCAAAACTGTCACTAGAAATTAATGGAGAAACAAGATGTTTCCATGACAAAGAGGGACTGGAGGAGTTTGTGACCACCAATCCAACCCTACAGAGAATACTGAAGGACATTCTAGAGAGAGAGAAAAAAAAACAGGATTTTAGGAACAGTGGTAGAAAGGCCTCAATGAGTGGGGCAGGCAGTAGAATGAAGGAGAAAAGTAGACAAACAAAGGCAGGAAAATAGCATGGCAGAAATGAGGCAGAGAAGGATAACTAGAAACTCTAACATAGATGGCCTTGATATACTATATTGTTAATAGTGCACCAGTATTTAAAACCCACATTACTCACACTACTCTGCTTAGATGTATTATATTCTGTTGCAGTCATTCTACCTGTACTAGATTTGAGGGCACAGACAGTAATCCCAAAAATAACAGGATATAGTATGGTAATCATCCTTAATTTCCTATTAACTTAATCTAAAGCTCTGTAAAACCCACACTGTTTTACCATGATTGATCATAATCAAATCTGGTTTGTTGGATCGTGGTTTTATATTGATAGATTTTATTCAAAGCTATTATGTTGATAGTATCAATTCTGAGAGTATAGACAACTGCACTTAAGATTGACTAGAATATCCACTATGGTTTGATTATTACCTGCCTTTGAAGTTTTATACTGTCTACAATGTTTTATTTTTACTATTATTATATACTGCTATACTCAATTATACTGCTATATTCAGTTATACATGATGATATAGGCAATTCTATTGATAATAAGAAACAACACAGTAATCATTGTAGATCACCTTGTACTATGGTTTTATATGACTTTTTGGCTTCATGTTTTTATAGGAATTTGTTTTGTTTTGTCTTGCTAAGTTTTGTTCTTCCCTCTAATACAGAAAGGATAGAAACACGTGCAGAGATTCATGCATGCATAACTGTTTACACTTTCACTGTTTGACTATGTACTTCGTATGGTTTAATTTTGTAACTTGAGCAACTATTTCTAAGAGGACAATATGTAATTTATGAACTAGTGATTTCTTATTGTTTATCTTTTTTTTGGGGGGGAGAAATTCTGTATTACCTCTACCCTTTACATGCTTTTGTTTCTCTTTAAATAAAAAAAAAATGAGTCTTTAAATCCTCAGACATGATATTTATTTAGGTATTATTTACTTTGTCTCAGTAAGATTTTAAAGCTTTAAGTTTATAGAAATACATTAGAGACTCATGCATGTATAGCTGTTTACAGTCTCACTGAATATCTACTTTGTATGCTTTAATTTTGTAACTTGAACAACTATTTCTAAGAGGACAATACGTAGTTTATCAACTAGTGATTTCTTACTGTTTATCTTCTTTCTTAAAATTCTGTATTATCTCTACCCTTTACATGTTTTTTTCTCTTTAAATAAATAAAAAATATTTAGAAGATACATAAATCTAAGGTCAGTGTCACTCCAATTAAATTCTCCAAAACTACTTGGAGATAACCAGGATTAGAATATTTTCTTCAGATGATACTAACCTGTTTCATATCAATTTCCTTACATAAACAAAAATTAGCATACTTTGTTATATTTTTAAAATATAATGTGTGTATGTGTTTTTGTGCATGTGTGTATATGCTGAAAATGGGCAAAAGTGTGACCAGCTAATATATCTCATTTAAAGAAATCCTTTTATTCTCATTCAACACTGTGCCCTGCAGGATGATTTGACTCAGCTAGCAAAGTTGGGGCATGTGAGATTACTTAAATGAATATCATTTACTCTAACAATTCAATTTCTGTGAGGAAAAATAATTAAGACTTGGATGTGCAGGTGGTAGTTTCATAGAAAATAATTCCACAAACACCATGGTAGTTTTTCAGTAATCTCCCAAACAAAACAGGCCACACTGTTAATAGAACACATGCCCCAAAGATATCAAAACCAGTAATGAGAAAAATGCATTGTTTACACTTTTATATTCATTGTTAAAAATTGGTGAATTACTTGTTTTATTGTATTAAAAACAGCAAAAGATACAGGAATAAATGTTAATGTCTTAAAGAAGGGAAATATGGAAAGAAGATTTTGTTTTTGTGTATCAGCACTCCTTTCCTTGTCTTATCCGGTTCCTTTCTTTAAACAATATACTGACATAAGTAATTTAATGACTTCTAAATATATCATACTATGGACAGAATGTGCTGTGAATATTGATGATTTGCTCTCTGATGTCATGTGGACCCACACAGATACAAGAGAAGATGAGAAAAGTGGGAGCGGGGACATATTCTGAACAGTCTTTCTCAATTAAACCATGATTAGCTCAATTATTCAGTATCATAATATACTAATATACTCACTAATTTTGGAGACTGATATTCATAAAACTGATACTCATAAATTTGATATTATTTTATCTTTTGGGGGGAGTATACCGGGAAGTGAACTCAGGACCTTGCACTTGCCAGCCAGGCACTTATACCACTGAGCTAAATCCCTGACCGTGTGATACTATTTTGAAAAGATATATTTTGTATATAATATCCCCCAAGGTGCCATTTGTCTATAGTTTGTGAAAAACTAAACATTCTTTTGTCTTATTTCAGCACTTTTCTTACTTGCTTATTGAACTGCCCTTGTCCCTCATAAGTAGTAAATTAAATAATGCATAATTACATAACAAACTTATCATAGTATGCTCATCAGAATAAAAGTAGGGATTGCCTAGCTCTTCATTTGAGAAGGCATATGTAGTATTATGATTTATGTTATAATTCTTTTTATTTTATGAAAGAGTAAAACATTTTCATAATCAAGATAAAAGCAGTAAAAACTAAGGGTAATTAAACTTGTCAAAAGTTAAGATATGGAAAATACTTCACTATACTACTCATTTCATTATGCCACAGGCAGCATAAAATCTTCATACTCTATAATAATACATGGGAGTCTTTTGGAAACACATGTTAAAGAAATAATTGATTAAAACGCAGTTTTCAAACTTAAAAAATAAGATCCAAAATCTACAATAGATGTTGGGTAAGGGTAAAAAACTGCTGAAAGAGAGAAAAATCACTAGGTTAGGAGAAAGAACAGGAAAGGAAAAGGAAAAAGATACGAATTTGCTTATATATGCATAAAACAGGTAAGATGATTGTACTGCCAATTCTATTAGTTCTTGGAAAAGAACAGTTAATACTCATATGATTAAATCAATTTACATGTCTATATCTGGTAATCTAAGCAACTCTTTTGAAGGTAACAATATGCGATATTACAACCATTGTTAAATTCCTATTATCTTGTTTTGAAAGTATATATTGTTATTGTTTTGGGTTTTTCGTTATTATTTGTATGTCCCTTTTTTTTGTTTCTGCATGTGTATTTTTTCTCTTTAAAATAAAAAAATTTAAATAAGATTCAAACTTTGGAATTCACATATTAGAATCAATTAAATTTCAAGAAATATAATAATGTTGAATTCTTTGATAAGTACATGAACTAAATGAATTGCATCATTTTTCACAACTATCTTATTATGTAATAGATAGTAGAAATCTTATAACCACAAGAATAGCTTATTTTATACATGGAGAATAATCTTAAATGCAATGAATATAAAGTTAGAACCTCTTTCTATGTAAACAATCAAAGCAGCATGGAAAGAAACACAACAGGACACCAATTATTAGGTCTATGTAATCACTTCCATCTGCTGCTTATAAATCACCACCTTCCTGTTCACACACCTAGTAAAACTAAGTCAGGTGCAGAGTGCCCAGTACCAGATCCTGACAGATGAGCAGGTGGGGAAACAAAACCACCTGGAGACCATTCATACCAACCTCACTGCCTACACACTGTTTCAGCTTGGCTGATTACAAAACAAAGCACTAACATAATTTACATCCCATTGTAACTAGTGGAACAGAAGTCAGTTTCCCTGTGCAATGTCCTGTTCATCGCATCTTCAATAGTTTACTAAGGAAAGATGCTTTAGTATCTAAAGTTGTTTTTCTGATAAAATGACAAATTTTATCTTACTACTGAAGAAGTGCAAGTACATATTTATTTTATATAATATTTTATTCATGAGATCACTACTTGTTTTTCTATAAGTTTCTTAAATTTATATAAATTCATTTTGTAACATTTTCTGTTAAAATTATAATCATATAACCAGACATAGTAAGTAAAATACATTCAGTTCGGTTTCTTCAAATACTTTTGAAAACATTTTGTTGATTATGAGAACCAACCAATTTATTCAGAATGCTTAAAAAATATTTGAGAAAAGGAAATATTTTAGCCTTTATATGCAAATATTATTTAATACTGATTAAAAACATGCATATTAAATTTAGAATATAAAATGAATTACATAAAAGCTTTTGTAATGTATAATAAAATATGAGCATTATATAGAATATTGCCTAAAACCAGTAGCTTTATACATTCTTATCATTAACTTAAACTAAAAATCAACATTAACTTAAATTAAAAATAAATTCCCTTTCATTTTTAAAATTCATCTGGTCATATTTGAAGATATTTGGGGTTTTTTTTGGTTCAAGTAGAAACTGTATACGTTATAATTTAAAATATATACTAGACCTGTTTCACTTTAGGAATCATAATCATTAAGAAAACAATTTGCTTAACAAGAATATAAATATCTTCTTCTTTAAAAACCTTAGCATTAATATATCATATAAGGGAGGTAATGACAATAGAGTAATGTCCATCTAAATTTCATGCTTTGGAGTCCTGAATTTAAATATGACTAAATATGTAGAAACCATGGTTTCTACAAAAATGATGAAGGTTAAGGGAGGTCAGAAAACTGGAATTAGACAAAGACAGAACACTTACTGCATCATCTCTGTCACATGTGAAATCTAAACAAAGAGAGAAACTACACAGAAACAAATAGAATTGATTACTAGAAGTGGTAGTGGAAAGAAATGGAGAGAGATAAGTAAAAGGACACAAACTTTTAGTTATGCAGGATGGTTACGTTTACACATCTAATGTACAACATGAAGACAATAGCTAATAATATATTATACACTGAAAATGTTCTAAGGTTTTATTTTAGGATATTGTCAGAAAAAGTAAATAAGATGATGGATACATTTTCATAATCATTATTTCATTACATACACTCAAACATAGTGTAGACATCAGATATGTAATAAACATATAAAAGGCAGACAAATAAGCAGAAGACAAATGATCAAAAGAATGAGACATAATAAAAAACAAGGTCATACTGATTCCTTTGAAGATGGAATAATGAGGCCACAGTTATGAATGTTAGCAGCCTCTAGAAGCTGGAAATGTAAGAGAGGAGCCTGCACTGGAGCTAGAAACTGGTGACACCCACTGCTGACTGCTTGAGTTTAAGCGGGGAACCCCTATCCAATCTCTCACCCACAAAATTACAAAGTGATAAAATTATGGTTTAGCCACTAAAAAAGAAGAAAAGAAAGGTAATATGTGATGCCAAATAGTGAACATAAGCAAAAAGCATTAACAGGCTATTTACAGAACAAATAATTCAAGAAACCAGCATGAGGAGAAAGGTGAATGCAGGAATAATTTCAACAGGCAATTGTTGGAAGGAAGGGGTAATTGCACATTATTTTTGTATTAAGTTTCCTGTAAATATAATCTTCCTTTTGAATTATTTTGAACTATTAGAGATAAAATATTAGGCTAATATACTCATTTTTCTAAATAGACATAACAAATATATTTCTAATTTTTACCTAAATTTTGAAATAGATCTTCATAGTTAGCTTGCAGTTCTAATATATTGACTTCAAGCCAAAGCAAAAAATTATTTTCTTCTTTTACAGTTAAATACCAAATAAATCATGAGTAAAATCAAATAGATAAATAATCTCTAACCATGGGGCAAGAATTAAATTTATCACAACTAAATGTACTGTGTTTTCTATGTCTATATAAACAAAATGTGAATTAGAGGTCTATGAAAATAATTGGTGTGTTTTAAAGAAGCCAGAGAACAGCAATGTAGTAAAAATAAAATGGTAATAAAAAGAAAATTTCTTTAAAAATAGATATCCTGCTATTCAAAGTGTTGAACAATGTTATATAAAGATTTTCTAACATCCTTTTGTCATACCGTAATAATAAAGAAAATAATTTAAGTTAACCTCTAGGTGTATACCTGTCACTATAAATTAGTTTGTTAAACTATATATATTTGGAGTGATTACAAATTTAGAAACTCAACTGTAAGTGTTCAGCCTGTGAAATTTTCACTATAGAATCTATTTAAAAATAATCACTTGGTAAAAAATGCTTTCAACACCATGTGTAGAATGTGTAAGGATATTTCTTTTCTCTCATACCATTTTGCTTTCTGTGAAATTCTATTTAAAGTAAGTGCAATCTTTACACTCAGATCAGTCCCACAGGGGGGCAGAACAAAATGAATACTGCACCCAGTGAGATCTGACTGGTCTTGGTTTGTCATGCTGAAAATTATCTCTTGAAATAGGGAATTTGCCATAAAACCCAAAGACTTTAATATGTTGATCTCTACTGGTAAGCACTTAAAAGTCACAAAATATAGAATGCAGTAGTTTGGAGTTTTTTTTTTTTTTTTGTGGTGCAGGGATTGAACTCATGACCTTGTGCTTGCCAAGCAGGCACTTTCACCACGGAGCTAACCCCCAGCAGAATGCAGCAGTTTTGAACTGGTTTATAACTTCCTTTAA
The DNA here is from genome assembly GCA_004027455.1 of Hydrochoerus hydrochaeris. NCBI lineage: Eukaryota > Metazoa > Chordata > Mammalia > Rodentia > Hydrochaeridae > Hydrochoerus > Hydrochoerus hydrochaeris. The sequence goes on from PVLA01002050.1 coordinate 47,143, forward strand.
CAGTCTTTTAAAAATGATTTTATACATTTTGAAATACTATAAAAGTGGACAAAATATGAGTAAATTCTTTCACTAGATTACAGCAGTGTCAAGACTGTTTCTATAATTTGTTGAAAATCCATGAGCAAATATCTGAAGCAATATCAGTACTATCGAAATAACTCAGGTGGTTGTTTTCAAATATACACTGAAAAAATGTATATATGTGAATGAAAGTTTGTTTATAACTGACTAGAGACTTTAAATTTTAAGTTTGAATTTACAGTTTGTTTCATTTTATCCTGAGTTACTCAATACTATTTTCTAAATTACAGAATTTGAATTTTTCTAATAACAATTCATTAACTCCTATAATGCAAACTATATGTGTACTTCTTTAAAATTACAGAAAAATTCCAATATTGAGGAGAAAATATTTTTCTAAGAAAGCAAAAATATTCCCACTCTTAAATAAGCAAATATTAGTTTCAATTAGCTTTCAACAAATGTATGTGTATGTGATTTCTTATTTGTATGTTCTAATTTTAAATACAAGATGTAACCATATTTTTAAAGAGAAACTAACAAAAGGGTAGCATATTATTACTAGAATAGCAAACTGTCATTTCTTTATCGCATGATATTTAAACCTTAATCATTATGAATTAATAAAGTTAACATACTTAGAAGTTTAGTGAATTCTCACTATTAAAGTAATCTGACATTTAAAATATTTCCTGGGTATTCATTGATTTATAACAAGAGCATACTAAACACTTCTGAGTGTATGTATATACATGTGTGTCCTTTCATGAATATAGTAGAACTATAAAATAAAATAGCTATTTTGAGATAATGTTTTCTGAGTGTTTATATAACCAAAAACATTTTATGTGATCTATTTCTAGATCATTAATAAGTGCATGCACAATTTTTGCTTTTAACATAATGTGTGAAGGTACTACCTTTGACATAAGTTGAGTTTCTTCTTGAAGGTAAGATTATGTTGTGGATTATTTTCCAGAACATATTCTTCTTTTTCCCTTGATTTTTGTTTTATCTTTGATTCTCTCTTCATTTAATAATTAAGTGTTGCATTATTTTTAGGATACCATGCATATACAATGCTTAATTTTACTCATGTATATTTTGTATTCTTACTACTGAAAAATTCTATAATCAAAGATTCTGATACTAGATGAATCTGAAATCAGTATTTTTTTTTATAATGGGGATCCAACTCACAACCTCACATTTGCCAGGCTGGTGCTTATGCCACTGAGGTAAAACTCCAGCTTTGAAATCAGTATTTTCAAAATGATAGGTGAAAAGTAGAGAACTATTCTATGATTCATGATTGTGGTAATGTTACCATTTTAGGAATAGATTCTAAATTATAATTATCTGTTAAATTCTGAACAAGGTTTTTTCTTTGAGAACAATTCAAGGTTCTCAAAGATATTCCAAACCCTAAACAATGAAAAAGTTACATTTATCTAATCTTTCCCACGTGTAGTAAAAAATAATACAAAATAATAATATAAGCGCATGAACTAGCAAAACCAATGAAGATGTAACTTCCCATTATGATAACTATCTTGGTGTGGTTAGTAGCTGATGCTGAAGATGGATCATACAGGGCTATAGCAAGGTCACCCCTGAGAACACAGAGCACCTGAGGCGAGGCGAGGCAGGTGAACAAGTTGATCCAACCCCAAGAATAGTGGTGCCCCAGGTGAACTGGGCGAGCAAGTTGTTAGGCAGAAGAGTTTCATCTGAGATCAACCTGCTGCATGTATAAATAAATGTTCCACAGTTATTGGATGGCTTTTATTTTCTCCCACCAAGATAGAGGGCTCCACCTGACCTCAGCTTTCCACATTTTCACTTTCATTTATTTCTTTTCCCCTCTCCCCCATCCCCATGCCATGGGATTTTTCAAGAACTGCTTTGGCTGTAGCATCGTGGGTAATTCATTGCTTTGAAGGACTAAATTGATATCCTAAGCACATCCTTAATTACATGACTGACTTTGAACTCTGAATAGCATGTAGAGGAAGTATTTACAAATGTGACATACAAGAATATTTTTAAAATTTTATATGTTTCTGTCACTTACATTTAAAATTTTTCTCTTTACCAAAACTTAAAATTAGTATCTTCTTTTTTAACTATTAGCAGTCACAAGGTTGTGCTCCTTTTGCCAGTATAAATATTAATGTGGGTAATTTATACCACCAAATCAAACAACCTAAAATTAATTAATAATTCCTGGGGAAATTTTTCAAAAGAAAAACCCCAAGACATATAATTGCTTTACTGATAAATTCAACAAATGATTTAAAACAAAAACAGTTGCCACTTCTTATTTAAAAGAAATATATTACAAGACAACTAGTGAACATCTAAATTAGGAATAGTACTGAATACTACACATACCATGTTTCTTCCTTTACATATATTCCTAAAATAAGGTTTAATTTATGAATGAGACACAATAAGAGATAATAATAACAATAAGGTGGAACAAATGTTGGGAAAATTAAATGAAACAAAAGTTACTTGTACAGAAGCACTACATTAGCTATCTCATCCATTGACCTGCTAACCTGTACGACCAGTATATGACTGAAGGGTAAGTAGCCATTGTCTCATGGATAAACTGAACAGAGATGAATCATGCCTGCATGGGACCATATGGATCAAGGGAAGATGTCATCAGGCCACATGTAATCATGTGTAATTTGGAGTTTATGAATTATTTATTCCTGCATTTTTCCATTTAATACTTTTGGGTTGTTGTTAATCACAGAAATCATGGAAAGCAAAACCCTATCATGACTGAACTTCTTGTACTAACAATCCTTCACAAAATCTTACCAAAAATGCAAGTGGAAAGCATGTTTTTCTTCTTGTTCTACAAATCCAGTATTACCTGACACTAAGTCCAGAGAAGTTATCAATACAAAAATGGTAAAATATATTCTTTATAAATGTATTTTAGAAAGGAAGAGGGAATGAGTCGATTTGTCATTCAAAACAGTCTTCTACTGGTATGTAACATTTTTATATTTCAAAATGTAACTTTAGGTTGTTCACTTTTTGATAAGACTGAGGTTTTTTGAATTAAATGTATTGGCACAATTTACATATACATAATGATCACATTCATCATAGGAAACTTCTATCTGTACATGGTATATCTTGATTTCTCTTTTTCTGGTTCACAGCATAATCTCTTCACCTAAAACCTCTCTCTCTATAAGCACACAATGTTTTATCAATACCAGTCTCTGCTCACTGAAGTAGTGACAAAGACCTATAGCTATCACAGAGCTAATGCTGAAGTTGTATCCTACATAATGTATTTTTCTTTCCCACTCAACTCTGGGATTCAGGGTATCTGAGATTATCTGTGATTATCAGCAAGCACTGTATGTCCAAGTGGATACTTAGACTTGTTATTATTAATGGGATTGTGGCATGACCGCACTTGTGGAACTATCAAAAAGCCTCAATGTTGACTGTTAGTTCTCTTCTGTGGGATAATAACATGCTGTGTAAAGTTGTTCCCAGGATGTTTTTTGCTCCATCTCTCTGAGTGTCTCTTGAGCATGTCAGGGGTGTCTTTTTAACATCATCAGTAAAGCAAGCATGATGTTGTTTGGCAAGGATGCAGACCACCAGGCACATGTAAACAGGATCTGTGTATCTAAAAGTCAATCTTTCAGATCTCAAACAAAAATCTTTTAGTTTTATAACCTAGGCACAGTCTTACTGTACAGTCACCAGGCTAGATTCTTCCATTTAGCTTCTTAATTTCTTTTAGACTGCAATCACTTTTATTGCTCATACATTCTTACAAAAAGCAGTATTTCCATGGGTCAGTAGAGGTCTAAAAACTGCCCCATGTTTAGAAATTAGAGAGTAAATTACCAGTTTTCTTTAGAGTGGCTTTTCTCCGTCCATTCATCATCCATCATTTATTTTCTTTTGATTATATAAATTAAACAATAGTCTGTTGGCTTCCCCAAATTGTGGCTCTCCACAATTCTACCCTGTCTCTTAATTTTGTGACAGGTCAGACATCTCCTAGATATCATAGTGACCTTACTACCTATTATTTAAATTGTACTCACTTTTATTATGATATTTGAATGTTACTTGGGTCCTCTCTTTTGGAATCTTATTAAGCCCATTATTATCATAATGTCAGGGCTATCGTGGAAACACTTGTCTGACCTTCTATTTGGTGAACTTTATTGTTTTGACAAGTCATCGTGCTATAGAATATAGGCAGCAGATAGATTTTCTAAGAACACTATATGCTAATGCATCCGCAACTCCATGTCTTATTATCTCTCTTTCCAAAATTTTCCATGGAAATTCTAATCTTTATAAATCACATCATGTGAGCTATGACTTTTACTAATCTTCCAAAAGCCACCTGGGTTTAGTAACACTTCCATGAGCTTACTAAGGGTTTAAATACTGTCAAAGGAAAGCACTCCATATAAATAAACTCTGTCATACAATTTTATTTTCTGTCCTTTTAACTCAAGGATACTTAGGATCCAGGCCCATGTATGTTCATTTTGTTCTTTGCAAGTGCATGTGTTTCACAAATCAAGCAGTTCCTCTGGCATATTGTTACTTTATCTTCCTTAAGAAAAAAAATTAACTAAGATATACTATTGTATAACCAATTGTCCAGGAGAAATGATAAGGCAGGTTTTATTGCCTTGCATGTATAGACCTCTGTACTATTTTTAAGTATGAGTCTAAACTTTAATGAGAAAGAATACACCATTTCTATGCATGCAAAACGTCTAGTGGAATATCGGAAATAATATCTTCCCAATTCATCAACTCAAACGCCATGCTCCAAATTTCAAGGTCTTATTTCTTCTGAATAAATGGCATTGCTCTTTGGGTAGCAGACTTGGCACAGTTGAAAAGTCAACCTGTTTTTGGATTTCTCTAACCTTGTAGTTAAATTTCATGACTTTAAACTGTTTTCCCTCTGGCTGATTGAATGTATCTGTATTGTGTCTAAGATCTCTAGTTTTCTCATTGGACTCATTTGATGAATAGTCATCCTTTGAACAATGCTGTTTCTGGCAAACTTTGAACAAGTAAGCCAGGACAGCATGACAAAAGTTGAAAGTCTTTGTTGTAACAAGGACCACAATGCTATATACAAAATTGGTTATACAGATTCAAGATAGCGTTTTACAGCAAGCTTCCTAGAATGACCTTGGCACTAATGGCTACCTGTTAGGCTCCTTAGGAAACATACTATGGTGAACAGATGTGAGTTTGCAATTTATTAGAGGAGTATTCACAAAACCCATACCTGTGAAGAGGAGAGTCAAGCTGAGTAGGAAGAGTTGAATTGCAATGTAATTCTAAACAAAATCTTGTCAAGTATCTTGAGGAGAGGTTCATATCTGCTTCCCAAAGTTCACCTGAATTGAAGTAATTAGGCTGAAATTTATCAATGGATATAGACTACCTTCCAAGTCAGTTCACCTGCAAGCACTCCCTGACTCACTAGGCTGCAGAGAAACCCATCATTACTCTCTCATTGAAGTTAGAAGATACTCTTAACATTTTTGAATGACTTCAGGGGCTTTTCCTCATTCTTAACTCTAGGTCAAATATCTAAGTCTTTATTAACTATTTATAAGAAGTAGAAGGACAGCAATGATTTTATATTTGTATTTATTCACCACAGTCTTTATTTAAACCAAGAATTGAACTCAGGACCTCCTGTGTACTAGGGAAGGGCTGTGCCATTGAGCTATGTCCCTGGTCCTCACCACAGACTTGAAGTCAATGTACCCTGAAATCCTAATGTCACAAGGAAGTACCTCTCAACTTGCTAGATGTCAAATATGTCAAGTTTGTGTCTCCCAATATCAAAGAATGGACTCAAGCCAAAGCTTGAAGAATGGGAAAGGTTTATTGAGAGAATGCTCCTGAGAGACAGGAGGGGTCTGGAAAAGGAGTTTGTCAGGGGTACTTTATGTCACAGAATCACAGTTTGCATAGCTATGGGTCAAACTAAACCCATAGGATTGCAAGTATAATTTCTCAGTTAATATTGATCTAATAGGGAAGCAACACACATAGAAAGGATCGATTAGTGAAGAATTTTAGCTTATTTATAACTTCTAATGTAGAAAGAACAAAGGCAGCCCTTGAAAGGAATGGGAGTATGGATCAGGGACTATGGCCCAGGGTCTTCTGGTTTCACACCTATGTGTCTGATGCATTATCTATGCTCAGCGAACCAGTGGTGCAGTCTAAAGCTGCTATATTCAAGGAAGCTTGTAAGCCTCTCTTCAAATTCTCCTCCAGCTAGTTTTGAAATGGGTCATCTTCAGCACTGACTCCTCCCAGGGCATGGGCACTCTTGCATGGCCCATTATTACCTACCTAACACGACTGTGTACAGTACCCATTTACTGTCTAAAAGGACACATATATTTTATCTCTGTTTATTCAAATGTTTTTCCCTGACATTCTGATTCATAAAATGTTCACTATATTCCTCTACTGAATGTTACCACGTGCCTGGTCTTTCTTAATAGACTAAATGACATCTGTGATTCTTTCCCTTTTGATTGTTGTTCTGTTAAAGTATGCAGTTTATGTGAAAAAATATAACCAATTAAGAAAATTATAAACTCTAATGGAAAAATACTAAATCTGACTATTCATAATTAATAGCAATAAACATCAAGCTAATGTACATTTAGCAGAATATTTTTAAAGATAATTTTACTTTTTTGACTTTCTTATTAAAGAAACAAATATATTCAATAAAATTGAAATTCTTAATTAAACAAGAAAGTACATTTTTACATAAGTACACTCCCATGTAGTTATTCTCTAGTTCAAGATACAAGACAAAAAGTCATTATATGAAAGAGAATGAAGGATAAACATTAATTTAGTGCAATGAAAAAGACTAATGGAGTTATTATAAAAGCTTATTATACTTTTAAATATTCACTTTAAGTACTATGAATACTCAGTTCTTTTAAAGTATCATTACTTCTAGATCAAGAGAAGAGATAAGAAATACAATAGGATTTGGGACATGTTTTATAAACAATGTTGATCTTTAGATAAACACAAGACAAATCTAATGGGAAGATGAGAACATCAATGCACCCACATGTCTTTCTACTAATATTTTAACACCATTAAAACTTATAGCAGTTTTAGTCTGTACCTTTACCATAATTCACACACAACTCTATCTATTCTGACAAATATATAGCAATACATAAATTAAGCTTCTGAAAAATCATTTTACCTGGATTTTTCAATTCTTGAACTGTTATACTTTCTTATTTGGCTGTGTTTTCTCAACCAGCAGTTTTTCTCTCAAGGGAGTACTTCATGTGTGATGATTTACAGAGTTTAATCATTGTTCCTTACTCCCTGACATTTTGATGGGGTGCATATGTTTTTAAATTATTCTTTTCTTTTTTTTTTTTTAAAAAAAAAAGAATTTTGTAAACGTGTGCTTTCTGGGATTGAGGTTGCTTTCAAGATTTACTAGTTTCTCTTAGTTCACTGGAAGTTTTGTGTTATTATTTGCTGGTTTCTCCTTTGAAATAGAGAAACTTTCTTGTCTGAATTACTACTTTAAAATAGTTGTACAGTGTATATTAACTATTATTATCGTCTTTTTGACATTTTATTTTTTCATATAATTAAAAATTGTAATGCCAGTTGATTTTCTTCTTTTTAGATTATTTGAATCATTCTTCTTGGAGTCCTAAAATTTTCTTCATTCTTTAATTTTGATAATTTAGTTAGGATTCAAACGTACACTCAACAAGCAAGATCATTTTCTATGCCACTAATAATGGGTTTTCTGTAGGGCTTTCATATATACCTCTTTATTATTTTATCACAACTATTACCATCTTATATATCCACATACAAACCTTACATTTTGGAATAGCACTTTCAGAATAACATTAAAATATTCTATTATAGTTATGAGGTATATTTCTGTTCTGTTCATTAACTTTTGCAATTTAGGCACAATAATTATTCTTATCATTGATCATATATATTTCTTTACACTTTCTTCTCTCTGATAGTGTCATTTTAGTGATTTTGTTTTTTTTATTTGTTGAAACTCAACTGTATTTTATTTTTTATTTGTATTGATTTATTATTTTATTGCTACATTTGCAGCATGTAATGGCTACATTCTTCCTGTATAGTTGGTACAGGTACAAAATTCATCTAGATTCTTTTTCATCCCTTTCCCTTCTGGTTTGTCCTCTCTCTCTCCATCTTTTGATCCCTTTCCACTTTTCAATAAAATAGAAAGAATTTATTTTAGTACTTCTATGAGTTGCTTGGTGATTGAGTGATCTGACTTGAGTGACCTAATCCTGCTGTTGGGGAAAACTCCTCATGTGACTGTTGAAAAACTTCACTGTGCAAGTTGAAATGTGCAAAACTACTGAGGCTATGCTTAAAACTGCCTAAGAGTCAAGGGTTAGGAAAAAGAACTCACTTTAGAGAAAGGAAATGGAAATTCAAGGCTGAACACACACAAAAAAAGAATCACAGCCAGTAATGTACCGAACCATGAAACAGTTTCATCTATGTTGCCTGAGATTTTTAATTTCTCTATTAGCAATAACATTTATATTCCTTGCTGATCTTCACTATCTTGTCATTAATATACTGCTTTCCTCCATGTTAAGTATTTTCATTTTATTTTGTGTTCTGGCTTCTTTAAGTATGTACATTGTTGAGTCCGTGTTTTCCTTATTGTTTCCTATTTTGAAACACATGTAGGGAATTTTCTCCTGTTCCTTGGATTTTGTTGTGCTCAGAAAAAGGCTTTAGCTGATTCAGTAGACAAAAATGCACAAACTAAAAAATGCAACAATATTTCTAAATATTCTCTAACATTATTACTTCTTTTTTGAACATACGTCCCATAAGTATAGAGAAATCAGTCTTTGTACTCACCCATTTAAAACTATGTGACAAAGTATGTGTACATTCACAGCAGAGTCACAGACTATGGAAATAATTATTATTCATAAGTATGTTTTTTAAGAAGAGTAATGACTTTAAAATTATTTACTTAAACTCAAATTTCTTTTTTGTTCCTTATGTTTATATTGTTACTTGTATTTAACCAAAATATGATCCTATAATTTAAATATAACAGATATTTTCTTATCTTTAACCATTTAAGTTGATAAATGGAAACTAAGTCACAAATAAGAGTAACAAGTTCTGATGTTATATTAGAACATGGTAAATATAGGTAATTATCTCAGAAAATGAAAAGATCTTAACTGCTTTCATAAAACAAGAAATGATTGACATGTTTTAAAAATATTTTTATAATAAAATAATGAACATTTGAGGGCTTGAATATTATTAAACTTACTTAAATATGCAATGAAGGCACACACTGAAACTACACCACACTCCATTCATATGAATAATGTTATTTTTTATATCAGGTAAAATTTAATTTATTTTAATTAAATATCTTATGTGTATATGTATGTGGGTATATTGTGAACTATCAGGCATAAATAATATAGATATTTTACTATAATTTTCTGGAATAAAATAGTAACTATAAAAATAATCATAACATCTACAAGTGTAGGCAATAATCTACTGAGCTTATTTTGGATCTAGTGTTTGATGTAGTACAGATGTTTGAAATATATAGTTTTTAGAAACTCATTATTTCTTTATTAGATTTTAACTTTTTATGTCTTCTAATAGTTTCCATGTGATAATTACAGACTTGAGTACAGGTAACATATTAAACATTTGAATCAGATATGTATTGGATTGATTTTATTTTACCTAAATTATATATTGATATTTTATTTGTTCCTACCATGCTTTTGTTTTTCTATTACCATTGGTTCTATCATGTTGTGCCTTATTGGATTTTAATATGTATGATAATAAAAACAAAATTTTTATGGAAAATGAGATAATATAGCAACCATTGTTCATCTTCAGTTATTTGGTTCAGAATGTCTTGGAATACTTCCATTCTCCTGAGTTGTTTTATTCTACTTTGTTATGTTTGACACTATTGTGTGTAAAGCCAAACTCACCTGTTTCAAAGAAAGAGACATTATGATAGCTACTATTAATACCCAATTGTCTTGTTGTGAAGTGCTGTGTTACTTACATTGTTCTGTTCTGATCTGCTTAGATCTGTCCTCTTTTGTTTTATTCTCTTTAAAATAAAAAAAATTAATATATTTATTTGTTTACTTAAAATCATGCATTTATTGAAAAAGTCCAAAGTATATGATCATGCATAAGATTCTAAAAGCTAAGATAAGATCAGAATATATCATGTGATTAAGCAAAGAAGAACTTTGCCATACCACAAATATCTACTTATGCCCAAAAAGAAATAGATATTTTTTTAATGTTAAAAATGTGAACTTCTACATGAGTATGTATTATTATGCCATTGTAGCTTTCCTTTTAGTATATCTCACAGAATAAAAATGCATGGAAATCATATGTGCTTTATCTACTCAGTTTCAATTGTAAGGAAAAAAGGCATACTTAACAAGTTTATTAAATATTTCTGTATAATATATATTCCACCCACCTATTTAACTAGCTATCTAGAATCTAGTTTCAGATACTGTAAATATATCAAGGAAAAAGGAGGTTATTTGCAGAAAATTATTAACCCTATTTTTAATGAACAGATTCTAATTACCAACATGAATATTTATATAGTTCAAAAACAAAATGTTCATTTTCTGAGACTTTTCTTAGTAAACTATGTTTTTGCCTCATGAATTAGTGTATTGTAAGTTGTAATTAAAAATTAATTATAATGGCTTAAAATGAGGAAATATTATCAACTTAATAATTAAAAAGGAATTAAAAAGAATATATGTTTGGCTACATTTTTACTTAAAATGCATAGTGATAGGGTATTATGCAAACCAGGTATAGATGAAACATTAGGGAGAAAAATTAAAAATGTTCAACTCTAAATGTATAGTTGATTAGCAGTAAATAAACAATGTTTACAATCTACTTAGAGTTAAAACTATTGTATAGATTAGCTATAGAGAAAAACATGGGTACCAATATAATTTCTCTTATGCAATTTGTATATTCTCAGGTTAGAAAAATGCAGACTGATTTCTTACCATGTAGTATCAGAAAATTTTGGAATCTGAGTTCACCTAGGAAGGTGACTCAATAGGTTAAAATCAAGGCTATGCCAGCATCTAACCTTTCATGCAAACTTAGGTAATTTGCTTATGTTCTCAATTTCCCAGCTTCTCTGCATTATACTGGGAAAATGATGTTAAAGCACTATTCACTTCCTCAGAGTCTTGGTAAGAATTTGAATGCATTGGTTTATACAAAGCTCTTAGAAGAGCATCTAGTTGATATATAGGGCTGTACTTAAGGGACTAGCATAGATTACAATGAAAAAATGTGGGAGGTCTTCCACAGTTTCAATTGCAAGTTCCTGGTTTCTCTTGTTGTCTAGCAATATGTATACTTTAAAATGAAAAGAATCTTCTATAAAATGCACCTTTGGATAGCATGCAATAAAGGCAAATAGTTTTACATTAACCTTGAGTATTTTGAACTGAGCCAGTATAGGCAAAAATATTGCAAGAGCTATAAAAGAAGAAAAACATAATGATTTGGTGGAACAACAAAACTGCATCAGTTAAAAAAAAAAGGTTTGTTAAGCACCCACAGTATTATAGAGGAACATGAAATATTGCCAATAAAGAAGAGCAGCCAATTGGTTGGTGCCTATATTGTTTGATCAATTTTTCACACCTGTATCTTGCAATCTGAGCAACTACTTTGAAGATAACAATATGCAATATAATAGCCATTGTCAATTTCTTATCCTGTTTTAAAACTCTATCTTTTTTTACTTTTACTTCTTTAAAATAAAAATAAGTAAATAAAAAGTATTATCAAAAAGAAGCAGAAGCAGAAGCAGAAGCAGAAGCAGAAGAAGAGAAGAAGAAGAAGAAGAAGAAGAAGAAGAAGAAGAAGAAGAAGAAGAAGAAGAAGAAGAAGAAGAAGAAGAAGAAGAAGAGGAAGAAGGGCAACCAAAACTTTCTTTGTGTTACTCTTTTCAAACTCTTCCTAGAGAATAGTTTAAATGAAGAATAGAAAATACCTGTCTGGACTTACCCCAGTTTCCAAAGTTATTGACAGATCTGTGACAGAAATACAACACAATATCCTGTTACTTTGTATTTGTTGACTTCCTTACATTTGTTAGGCTTCTCTGTAGTAACAGAATTAATAGAAAAAAAATGTATAACTATATATGAGAAGTATTTTGTAGCCACGTTTATAGGCTCAGATGTGGGAGGGTCCACTTTGGCCATCTCCGTGATAAAGAACCAAAGGATCTAGTGGTTGCTTAGTCCAAGAAAACGGAAACTGCAAAAAAGTGATACCAAGAATACATTACCAGTCTAACACTAAAACCTGAAAGTTTCCTGGAGAGTCACTGTTACAAGTGTGGGTGGAAAGTTAATCAAACTGGAGAGGTGATGACAGAAAAAGACACATCTGTTCAAGCTCCATTTTTATTATTTCTAAGAAATTTACTTTAAAAACGTGTTATATAATTAGTAGCTCTCTAGAGGTCATTTTCATGTCTTTTTTCTATAAAATGCAACTAAAACTTCATCTTTAAGGGCATGAACAGCTTTCTTGTTTACAATTTCAATAACCAATTTGCAACAGTGTCAATCAGTAAGGACATATAAATCTTTTTTGCCCTGAGTTCTCCTAACTTAACACCTTTCTTCTTAATAGATTACAAGGTTCTCACAATACAATCGTAGACTTTTTACTTCGGTTACTAATGTTTGACTGGGTTACAAGAACACAGGGTCCTGTCCACCAATGACTAAAAATAAAACTGCTGACAGATAAATTAGGGAGCATTTAAAAGATATAAAGTCAAAATAGCACAAGATACACAGCATGAAAGTGAAGTTCCTGCTGCCCAGGAGAGGGTGCTGAATAGGACCCCTGGAAAGGCTGGTAGTGGAGGGGTTTAAGGGGTTTAGCAGGGATTTCCGGCCATAGTGAAGTGATATAGTTTACTCTAAGGAGACTACATGTTTCTTAGAGTCCATCCATGCAGTGTCTCCGTAATGTCCCCTAAGGCCCATAAGCCTTTATACCAGTGGTCTGCTTGATCATGCGCCATGGAGGTAACAGAGAGCCGGGGATCACCAGGCAGCTGCTTTTCTAAGATCCCCGAATACACGTGACTCAGGCCACTGCATTTCAGACTTTCTAACTCCATTTTGGGGCTGCTGTACTTCATGCCTAATAAATTCTAACTCGTGTCTCATAAATGCCTGTTAACTACCTGGAAAAATGCATGATATATAGTAGCAAACAGTCATTCAATGATCAATATATTTTTAACTTGCTTAAAAGTGTCCATGTGACATATGTTGAAGTATTATCTTCCTTTTTGTTTGTTACATAAATAAACATATATTTCTATGTATTTATAAATTAGTATCTTGGTTGCAAAATATGGTATATCATTGATTTGTAATGACAGATGCTGGAAGATTTGTGGAGGTAACAATTTGTTAATTGCTTTTTAATATATATTATCATCTTTCAAATTAGAACCATATATCTTCTGGTTACTACCTAAATGTTATAAATTTATAAAATTAATTTTTTTCTTAATGAAAAAGAATAGGTATTTCAAAAGTATTAATCCCACTAAGACATCATATCAAATTCTTGGTTTTACCACTGAATTTAAGATTTGTTTTGTTTCAGTAGTAACTTTACTTTTAAAGCCCAAACTGTGAGATTAGTGCTAAAGTTTCCCCATAAACAAACTATTTTCTGTGCTGAATTTTTGGTTGTTTACTATTATTTTGGTTTCTAACTACATAAGAAACATATTTCAAACTGAGCTTCAAGTATCAGCTGAGTACAAAATGTGGCTTTTGTAATAAAAATGTGCTTCTATTTGGATTTGAGGATGAATTTTGTTGACTCTTCTTTTGTTTTTTTACATTTGGTATTTGTTTTTGCAGCTGAGCCAATTCTGCTGAGAGCTACTTTTTTAAGTGAAGCTTTTAAAAGAGTAAGCTTTCATGTTCTGGCCTCTGCAATTCATGCACCTCCCTGAGTCAGACACTTGCGTGCTCATTCCATATTTAGTCTCCAGGGTCTTCTGCTGGGTCCTCGGCCAGTAGGAAGGCACTCCCAAACAGTGTGCTTTGTTTCTAGGATTATTGTCTCATGCTAGCATTGTTGGTCAATCCTTTATTCCTTGACTGCAGGGACTTTCTAAGTGACTGTCCACTTCATTCCAGATGAACTATGAGATAGTAAGTTTGAAAAATTTAAGCCATTGCAATTTCAGTAAAATCATATTTTAATCCATGTTTAAAATACTAAAGTTGGAACAACACTAGCTCCTACATGCTGATAAGTGCAGCAAAATAAATTCTTAATACTTGCACAAATAAAATTTCCTAATAAAGTCGATTGCAATCTTGTAACTCTGAAGTAAGCTGATGGATATGTTAATTTGCTTGAATTCCCTTGTGGTGATCATTTCACAAAGTTTATAAATATGTGAAAAAATAAATTGTGTATCTCTTAAATGTATATAATTAGTGAACTGTATCCAAATAAAATTGAAAAGAAGAAAAAATATTTTCAGGAGAGAATGCGTTCATTAATCAAACCACACAATTGTGTGTAAAACTACTGTGAAAATCTTTTCAGTCCATACAAACACCATGTAAAAATATTCTCATAAAAACTGAAATTCCCTAACTCTATAACTTGATTTAACTTTAGAAAAAATTATATGAATATAAACATATGTACATATTTTTTCTTTTCACAATGTGTCTTCTTTCTCCCTGCCTTTCAATAGGATCAATTGTCTGTTTTCACTGACAGCATAAATATCCCATTCTCATTTTAATATATTCTGAAGAATTGTTGCTAAATAAAAGACTGTTCTCCTGATCAAATTCTCCCTTGAAAATACAGTTTTTTCTGAGAAATTTAATAAATGGAGAAAATATGGCTGATGTTTGTAAATATTAAATTGCCAGATTATACTACAGTTCTAAATTGAAAGACTCAATTTCATCTCCAGATGTGAATGTGATAGGAATTAAATTCTAACCATTACAATAAATCATGACCTGTGAGATACTGAGAAAAGATTCTTTTATATGAATCACTTTAAGAAATCAAATTTGAATTTATTGGTTTACAAGAATCAGCCATGGTGGATCAAGATATGTTGAAGTCCACAGCATTGGGTCAGAGTTTGGAAATAATAAGCAGCATTTGTAATCATTGGAGAACTTACATTTATTGATCAGTCATCCCTATGCTACATAGTGAGAAACACAATGTAAAATAGTAGGATAGCAAAATAATACAGTACTGCATGCCTATGCTTCCAGGAAATTGGAGGCTTGTAGGCTTGAAAATTTGAGGCCACTTAGGTAGCTTTGTGAGACCCTGTCTCAAAGTAAAATTTTAAAATGGGCCATTTTGGAACTTGGACGCTGGGAAAACAAGCAGCCAGTTCACCACTCTGGTAAGCAGCTGTGAGTTTTCTGGTGCATGGACTAAGAATCAAACATCCACCACCACCACGCCCCATCCATTAACAAGTGGGAGCCAGAAGTCTGAGTATCTCTTGGGAGGATCAACATACGCAATATAGCAAATAAGGGGGATTTCCTTCTACCATCTCTTAGAAGGCAAGTGTCTATATCAATGTTTTGCTCTGTTCTGATTAATGGTATTGCTGTATTCAATATTCTGTTTTTATAAGCTAGGTATTTCCTTCCATTTTGCTGTACCTGGTTGAAAGAACAACTATTGTGAAGAAAATAAACTATACTGTTGTACATATTACTGTTATCCTGGTAACCTACTGTGAAGTTCTGTACCAATTTCACTGTCTCAATTGGCTTTGTTCTGTCTTTTACTACCTTCAAAATAATAATAATATTAATAATAATAATGATAATAATGCTGTATTTTACTACCTTCAAAATAATAATATTAATAATAATAATGATAATAATAATAATTTTTTAAAAAAGAGATAACAAAGTAACAAAATACTTCCCAAAACTCCCAACTCCCCCAAAGCTGATCCATGGGGAATGGATGAGGAGAAACAAAAAAACAAAGCAACAGAATTATACAAGTTGATTCCAAGTAAATAACAACAACAAAACAGAGTAGTAAGGTACTGAGCAAACCAAAACATGATATAACAAAACAGATAATGGACTTAAAAAGCAAAAGGAGGAAAAGAAAGTGCTCTAAAATATATAACTGCATGTATGTTTTTAAGTGTGTAGGATTGATAACCATGTTGCTGAGTTTTTGTTGAACAGAACTGTTGCTGCCTCATTGTTTGAATGTCCACTTTGTATGCTTTAATTTTGTAGCTTGAATAACTATATCTGAGAAGACAATATGTAAGTTATTAACTAGTGATTTCTTATTATTTGGAGGTTTTTTTTAATTCTGTACTGTTTCTACCTTTTTTTCTGTTTTGCTTTTTTTTTCTCTTTCAATAAATTTTTTTTAAAAAATTAAAAATAAAACAAAATAAAATAAAATGATGGAATGTAACTCAGCCATGGAACTCTTTCCTAGTTTGTGTGAGGCCCTGGGCTCAAACTTCCATAACTCAAAAATTTATAGGTATACTATCAGTCATTGTTGTTAATCAATTTGTTCATATTTAATAACTTTCAAAATATTAATTATAAATAATAAAAAAGCCACAGCACTGATAATTTAAACCTGAAAAAATGAGTTGGTATACTAATCAGAAAAACATCTTGTGCATTTGGGAATATCAAGTAATCTGGTGTATAAAAGTAAAATTACAATTGATGAAAAAATTAAAATAGGCAAGAAACTCACATTACATGAAAATACTAGATCATTTAAAATAATAGGCTTTGGAAAAATATGTTAGTATCCACTTTCATTTTTTTCTTTTGATTTCTCATGTGCTTTGATGGTTGGATGAAAAACAGCTCCAAAGATTTTTAATTGTCTAGTGTAAAAGCTAGGGATGCCTGTTTTTTTTTTATTTTTAACAAATTTATTGCGATATAGCTTATGTTGAAGTTCACCAATTTCAAGTGTACAATTCATATTCAATTTATGTATGTGGATGCATATAGCATCACATTGTTCTAAAATATTTTTAAAATTTTATTTAAAGAAAAAAAGTGAAGCAGAAAGAAGGTAGATAATACAAAATTTCAAAAACAAAACAAAAAAACAAAAATAGTAACCAGTAAGAAATCACTAGTTGATAATTACATATTTTCCTCTTAGAAATAGTTGTTCAAGTTATAAAAGTAAAGCCTACAATGTGGACGTTTAAACAGTGAGACTGCAACCAGTTCTGTTCATCTATACAACAAAACCTTAGTAATATGGTTATCAATCCTACACACTTAAACATACATGCAGTTATACCCTTTAGAATACTTTCTTTTCCTCTCTTTTTTTCTTTACAATAACTATAATCCATTCTTGTAAACTACTTAGAAGTTCTATACATGTATAAGTCTCTACATGTATACTTAGCCTTTCTGCATTAGAGGGAGAAACAAATCAAAACAAAACAATAATACAAATTCCTAGAGAAACACGAAATGAAAACCACCATACTAGGTAATCTACAGTAGTTACTATGATGTCTCTTGTTATTTTCAATAAAATTGTCTATATCGTCAAACATAGTATAATTAAACTTAGCATTGCATTACACTATTAATAAAAACTAAACATTGGAGACATTATAGGACTTCAAAGGCAATTAATAATCAAACTGGAATGGGTATCCTATTGAATCTTGTCATCTTCAGAGTAATTGCCCCTACTCTCAGACTTGATACTCTCAAGCATGCCAGATTCAAATAAAATCAATCAAGATAAAACAGTGGTATAACCAATCTTCTCTGTCTAATCTCTGCTATGCTATTTTTCTGTCCTTGTTGTTTACTTTTCTCCTTCATTCCACTGTCTTCCCCTTTCATTGAAGCCTTTCTGCCATTGTTCCTGGAATCCTGGTGATTTTCTTCTCTCTCTCTAGAATGTCCTTCAATATTCTTTGCAGGGTTGGGTTGGTGATCACGAACCCAGTTGGTAGTCCCTCAGTTCCTCTTTGTCATGGAAATATCTTGTCTCTCCATTAATTTTGAGAGATAGTTTTGCAGGGTACATCAATCTAGGTTGGAGGTTATTTTCTTTCATGGCTTGGAATATTTCGCTCCATGCTCTTCTTGATTTGATGGTTTGCATCGAGAAGTCCTCTGCGATTTTGATGAGTTTTCCTTTATAGGTAATCTGTTTCTTTTCTCTGACCGCTTTTAATATTCTGTTCTTGTGACAGATTTCTGGGATTCTGATTATTATATGTCTGGGTGTAGATCTGTTTTGGTTGTAGCTGGCTGGAGTTCTATATACCTCATTTATCTGAACTTCACTTCTGTTACCTATGCTTGGGAAGTTTTCCTTAATTATTTCTGTGAATAGACTTTTTATT
Source organism: Hydrochoerus hydrochaeris (assembly GCA_004027455.1). Lineage (NCBI taxonomy): Eukaryota > Metazoa > Chordata > Mammalia > Rodentia > Hydrochaeridae > Hydrochoerus > Hydrochoerus hydrochaeris. The sequence goes on from PVLA01002050.1 coordinate 65,768, forward strand.
TCAATTGTATTTGTCACTGCATCTTCATTCACATTTTTTATTCTTAGGTTGTAAATCCTCTTGTCATCTTCTAGCCTTTGTATCATTACTTCCTGGTTCTTTGTTATTTTTAAGAGATCCTTCCTATCACAATCATACATTGCAAGTCTATCTTCAAGTTTTGAAAGTTTGTCTTTAGTTTCTGTTAAATGGTTTTGCCAGCTTTCAATGGAGTTTTTAATTTCCTGATATTCTCTTTGAATCTGTTTCATGTATTCTAGATTTTGTTTATAATCTTTATCAAAGGCTTCTCTCCTTTGTCTGGGTTCCTCCATTCTTTCATTTGTGTCTACTTGAGGATTACCCAGGATTTCTCTTATTAATCTTCTTATATCTTGCTTCACCTGAGTTAGAATTTCAGATTTAAATTTGTCAGTGAGGTCACAGAAGTATTTCTTTATTTCTGATGAGGCCATGTCTGATATTACATGTTTGCTGCCCTCAACCTCCTCTGCATTTACCTCTACTGGATTCACTTTCCCTGGTTTGGCAATTGGAGGCCTTTTGCTGTTTCTCTGTATTGTCATGTTTCTGGCCCCCTTCAGATGGGTGGGTGGTGATCTCTGGGCCTTTTATTTTGCTTACAGTTTTTCTGCAGTGCACGGGCTAGGGAAGTGCTGCCCCCCCAGTCCACTCCAGATCTGCAAGGTGCACACTGTGAGCTGGCCCCTCCCCCTATGTCAGTCAATCAGTGGGTGCTTCAGCATGTTTGTGTGTTCCCTGGGGATGCCACTGGCTCAGGACAGCCTCTTCCTGAGTTTCAAACAGGGGCCTGGCCCAGCCTAAGCAGATCCCACCGATCTGCTTTAGACCATGCTCCATCAACCGAGGCTGCCTCAGGCTTTGACTCAAGCCAGCCCTGCCCAACTCCAAAATGTCATCTAGCCAGTCATCCCTGCTGCAGTGCCTCCTCCAGCCAAGGGTCTCGAGCTCACCCATCCCTCCTCTCAGCAGGACCGTGACCCCAGCTCGATCGTGAGTTGCCTGACTCTAAGACTCACCTGGTACAGTGACCGGAGCTTGCCCAACTCCACTCCTCCATCCACACTTCTTCTTTTTTTCTTTTTCTTTTTTCTCAGTTTCTTATGGGTCATGAGAATACCTCTCCTTTTGTCTGGCTTTCTCCATGTTGTTAGATTCTAGCATCTGAATTGTTTTCTTTCTTTCTTTCTTTCTTTCTTTCTTTCTTTCTTTCTTTTTTTTTGGTACCGGGGGTTGAACTCACAACCTCATGCTTGCAAGGCAGGACCTTAAGCCACTGAGCTAAATCCCTGGGCCCTTGAGTTGTTTTCTTTTCAGAGAGGCTCTCTTATTGTGCAACTACTCAGTCTGCCATCTTGGATTCTCTTGGATGCCTTGTTTTAAATATGCAAAAATACAGAAAAAAATAAAAGTCTTCACAAGAAAGAATTGTTGGACCCAAAATCTCCGTGGTGCTGAGTGAGAATCCATAGTCATAGGCAGCTGGGTTTATATAGAAAGTAGCAGGGAACAGACAGGGATGGGCCCTTGAGAAAGTCACCATAAAAGATGAGACCACTTCACAACAGTGGAAACAGGTGCATCTATTGAAGGCCAGACTTCAAAACCAAATATGGAATGAGCAGGTCTACATGCCTCCCTGAGGGATGAACAATAACTTAATTTGTATCTCCTGGTCTGGTAAATCCTAGATAGAGATCAGTCACCCAAGCAGACCCACCCTTTCCCCCCAAAGGCTTTGTTGTTTCCATGCACCCTTGCTACATGATTTTCTGCCCTGTTGGATCAGTTATAGCTAAGCAGCTATACTCATAGATTGATTGTATTTTGATGCATGTTGTACCACATTGTGACTTAGCTGTATAAATTACCTCTGACAAATGACCTTGCTAGCAGTCCATTTCTGGGACCCTGCTATCTTGCAGGACCTATGTCTCAATCAAATTTTCCTACTCTTCACTTCCTTTGTCCTTAGAAATTCACTCTTTAATTTCAGGGGACATGAATTCAACATATCTGATGTCTAGCAGGGGGCGAGTTACATTTTTCATATATCTCAGGCAATATATGAGCAAAAAAGCAAAAGTTAATACAGTTTTTTTAAAGGAGAGTTTTTTAAAAATTAAATATGGTGATTAAAAGAAAAATGGTTGTAATAATACATTTCCTTATCTTAAATTATTTATGGATATAATTAAATTTACTTAAGCCTATAAATGAAGGCTACTAATGAAATATATTAGACTTTTAGCATCAGTATCCAAGTGTAGTAAATAAAAAATATTTTCTTATAATTTAAGTGAAAAAATATTTATTTATATTTCCTGAAAATTTATACAAATTTCTCTGAGTTAACAATGATGAGGGAGTATAAAATGTAAGACTGGCAATCTAGTGACAATCATAACTGATACACAAAGTACATTACAATTGAATATTTCAGACACTGCTAATTTATATTAAAGCAAAGTCAAACCATTTGAAAATGTCATATTGGAAATAAATTATATAATTATTACTGGCTTCCCCACATATTCATTTAACATTTCATTACTAGCTTACAAATGAGTGCATATCATGTTGATTCTAATACATGTTGAGGCAATATTAACATTTTGCTAATAACAAATTGATTCTTTCTTAGACATTGTATGAAGTCACCTGAAAATTTCTTGGAGATTTAAAGAGAACAAAATATATTCAAACATTTCACCTAAGTAATTACTCATAGTATTTAGCTTTTTAAATGTATGTTTCATGTAATTGGTTTTAATTGCATATGTAAGTTTTTTTCAAAAAATTTGAAGAAAGTATCCCTATTTAATAATAAATTTTATGCAACAAAATATTTATATAAATTCACCAATTAAATTATAAATAATGATATTTTACTCAAATAATATTTATAAAAATATCTTTTTTTGATGCATTATTACATTTTGAAAACTGAATTAAACTATATGTATAAAACTTTCACTGATCATTATAATGTATATTTTACTATTTTACAGTCTACATTTAACACTATATTAAACCTTCATAATCCTGAATTTGAAATATAACATTTCATATGAGATAGTCAAATATCTTAAATACTATTTGTAAATTATTTGCAAATAAATACATTATAGTTTGACTGCCAAGTATGAGATTTTTTTCCTTATTCTATTAATGTTCCTTTGTTTAAAGGAACATTTGTTTTGCATATCATTTAACTCTATACAAAATATGATTCTCTGGAGAGTGGAAAGTAAAATGTTCACAGTATGAAGTCCAAATACTTCTAAAAAAAGACCTTTCGAATGTATGTTTGTTTATATATCTATGTCCCTTTGTATGTGTGAATGGTCATCTAGTCCCCTAATGGATTGCATTTGTTCTTAGGGTTAGAGGTGTGAGTGTGTGTGTGTGTGGGTGTGTATGCAAAAGTAAAAATATTTTTGTGTGTGAATGTGAAAATAGTTTAGTGATGCATTTTATTTCTTGGAGGTAATTCATTATATTGGAAAATTATTTCAAATCAGTGGAGGTCACATCCATATTAATGTATACTAAAAATTAATTTAATGATATATCTACATAATCTAGCACAAAAATTAAACTATTTCTTCTAGAAGTATTCATTTTTCCAACATAACTTTTCATTTTTTGAAAGCTAGCATGAAATATGTTTCAGCTACCATCATGTAGGCTGCATCATTCTGAAGTTAATACACTGAGACATTATGTCACCTGAATTTTTTAGCTTTAGAGATCTGTGTCTTTGGGTTTCAATGTCATGCTCCCAACCTATTCGATTTAATTTTTCCTTCTTGAAGTAAGCTTCAAGAAGTACTTGGACTTCATACTCTGAACATTTTACTTTCCACTCTCCAGTGTCATGTTTTATATAAAGTTAAATGATATTCGAAAAATACTAGTATTTGGTTATGATTTGGGGGTTTAGAGATAATTGTATTTTAGGGTTAGGGTTAGGAGAAGGAACATGAATTTACTTAGGAATTTATTGCTTCTCTTTTTTGGGACTTCACAGTTTAAAATATGAAGTGCATGTATTTTTGTGTGTAAGATGTATACATGTTAGTTAGAATATATGTGCATACGTTAACCAATGAGATTCTGTTCTAAATGAGAGTATCTTTGATTTGATGGTTGTTAAATATATGGCAAAACAGTACTTCTATACACAAGCCCTACTCAAGTTATCTCTCTATAAACTATTAGCAGGTGATTAAAATTTTCTCAAGGGAAAAATGATAAGAAGCTCCTCAAAAGAAAAGTGTCTCAATGTAAGTGTAGGAGGGAGAAAATTGGACAGAATACTTATTTAAAGTTCCCAACATAAATATGTTGCACAAATTTATTGCTTTTATTGAACTGTGTTAATTATTCACAGTTAAATGCAGCTAAGGGAAGTGCTTCAGTTAAAAGTCAGGACCCTTGATAGGAAATTTTCTGCTCTTTTTATTTCTCTATAATAACCACTGAAGCAAATATATCATATTTAAGCATTTATGGTTAACAAAAATATAAAAATCTGTAAGTTAATATGAGGAATTTTACTAAACACATACTTGTACTCGTGAATGTAATCATGAAGACTATATTAGTAGAAATGATAACCAATTTCTCCACTGTGATTAAACCTCAGTGAGTCTGAATCAGGGACAGTTGAAATGCTGCGGTGGAAGACAGCGCTATCTTCTATTGTTCCAGGAGACTGACCTGTGTGTGATACAAAGTTGAAAAATACAGGAAGCTGAATTAATTTTACAATGAAGACATTGTGCCCAGAATGATAGCTCTATAGATACTTGAACTTTTCCATATCCAAAAGTTTTGGGACTAATATTTTTCAGTCATGATTGTACATTAGAATAAACAGTGTGCTTCCAAAAAAAGTACATGCTTTTTTATTGGTTTATTTTCTTTAAAATTCTTTCCACCATTTAGTGATTTTTTTTCATTTTAAAGATAAAAAAAACAGAAAAAATCAAGAAGCAAACAATCAAAAAACAACAAAAGCCAAGTGACAACAGCAACAAAAAACAATGACGAGATAGGATTTCAAAACAAGATGATAGGAATTTAACAATGGTTGTTATGTTCTGTATTTTTATCTTCAAAGGAACTGCTCAGGCTTTCAGATGCCAGTCACTTTTAATGAACATACAGAACATAGAACCACTGTTTGAAGTAAGATAACAAAATGATATTCCCTGAAACTCAGTTTCTATAATATCTATCTATCTATTGTAATATCCACAATAATATAAATGCTCCTTTACCACAAAAGTTACATCTCCAATCAGTTCCCACCTATTATTTACACGGCATTCATCTAACTGCTTGTTTTATTAGTGCATATTTGCAGTAAACACTGTTTGCTCTCCTCCTGTGGACCTTGTGCACGCATATGACACATCTTAATTCCTTTTCATCCACTTTTCTCCCCTGTCTATCCCCACTGCATCCCTTCATACTTTTACAGATAGACCTCTAAGTAATTGTTTACCATAAATTACACTATGAAGAAAGCTGACTATATTTAAAATCAGCCTAAGGATAGGAAACATCAATGTGAAGTCCTGATACTACAAATTACTTTTTAGATTGTCTTCACGGGCTGATCAATGACGCCAAAAAATGCTCCCTGCAATCTAAGGATGTAAAAATGGTAATTTATCTCAAAGATATATCATTTTACATACTTCATGAATACAAAAATCAGATCATGCATTACATTTTTATGGATATTACCTCAATAAAGACATTCAACAATATATATAAAAGTGAAATAAATAAGATTATTTACTTGATCTATTGATTGTCATATTAAAAGTATAATAGATCTTTCTGTGTATGATTCTCTGTTTTACATATGCTTTCTTATTTTCTCTTGATTAAATGAATGCTCTTCAGCTCTTTCTTCCTTTCTCTATATCAAAACTATCTGTTTAAAAAGTATCTGGTATCTTTCCCTTACATACAAGCAAAAGCAGGATAATTTGAAAATTATATGTAATATTGTGGCAGGAAATTGCTTTAATGATTTCATGTAACTGAGAATGTTCCATTTCTTGAGCACTATCTTCAAAGTCAGTCAACAAAAGATAAACCAAATTTCCTTCCCGGAGAGCATTTTGTTTCTTTTATCCTATATCAGCTTAAATTTTATTAGAGTTGGTTTTTAAAAAGCACCACATTTCTTTTAAAATCATTTTGTGTAACATCAACAGACATAGAAAGAACATTTGTTTACTCTCTTTAAAGATTACAACATAAAAAAGATGCCTAACATAAAAAATAAAATACAAACAATATCATAATAATAAAAATCAATTATCAGTTTATTTTGAACTACGATTTTACTCTTTTTCTATTTTTCTTTTTAAGAAATAAGGAGTTATTCCTTCAGTTAGTCTGAGTTTGGATTCAGGCATTTGAGATGTGCAGCATACATTTAGCAAAAACAGATGCATTATACTTATCCAGCTAAATTAACTGAAATCCTATGTTCTGCAGTCTGCAATCATTCAGGTCATGCCGGCTGAAGACAAAGCAAGTCAGGATCTCCCTCAGGTTTAGACATAAGTAAGTTCAATATTTGTGAGAAATATATAAATGATAATGAAGCACAGTACAACTAACACTTTTAGGAAATATCCCATGCACTATCAGAAGAAAAAAAAGAATCAGTCAAATTTTCATTGCCCAAAGTTACTTTTCTGAACATTGTTGTTGATTATTTTATTTCACACTTGTTGCTAAACTACATTTTTATCATCTAAAGGGGCATAAACATGAAACATTTGCTGAACAGAGGAGGCACAATATGAACTCCCCTTCTTTATCTTTATTCATTCCACTCTCCTATGAGTTCTCTGGAGTTTTGCCAATCAGATTCTCCAGAAGATTTCTAAGTAGAAATATTATCCACTAATAAAATATTTTCTTTTCAATCCCCAAACCTCTAACTCTTATAGATATCCTTTTTAGTCTTTGATAATATTATTCATCCTCAATTTATATCAATTTACATACTGTGATGTCACATACTGTGTAACATATGGTTCCTTGTTTAAATTTTTATAAAAGAAAGTTCACCATAACTGCAAAGTTTGATAGATTAGTACTTTGTACATTTTAAAGTATGAAACTCCGCAGAATCTGCTTTGTTCTATATCTTTTAGAAACTCAATATTCATTAATTTAAAGATATTTTATTTTATTATATATCTTAGAATTTCAGTGTTAAAAGAATAAAAAATATCCTGATTCCTGTCCAGAAATATTAAAAAATGGTGTTAGAAAAAGCAGCTAATGGTGACAGATATCCAAAATATACTTTTCACTTATTTCTTCCAAAACTAGGACCAGGTACAATTGTCTATTTGTGAAGAGAAAATAATTAAAAATAAGAGGTCATATTACTATCGTAGTTTTCTAAAGACAAAGTAAACATTTTATCCTAATACAAATTTGTTGTAAAGACTAAACAAGTAATGTATAAAGGTAAATAAACAATATGGATTTTATTCCTATTAGATTTATTATATAAAACTTATCTGCTTTGAAGAAATACTTAGAACACTCCTAATTCAAAATAAATGAAATGTAATCTTATCTTTATTGTAATATATTAAAATTATCTCTGATTTTCCAGGATGTTAATAATTTTATCTTTTCTAAGATAAAAATTTATCTAAAATTTATAATACTGCTGGAAATATTATCAGGTGACTAATTACTTTGAACTATAATACTAAATAAAAAGAGCAAGTGTTGATGAAGCTGTGCAAATCAGACTCCCTTTTGTGTTTTTGGTGGGAATGCTAATTAGTATAGGCATAATGGAAATCAATATAAGATTCCTCAAAAAATTAAAAATAGAGCTGCCATATCATTCAGCATTACTGTTGCTTTTATATATCCACAGGACATGCAGTCAGTATGTTGAAGAGACACTTGCACTCCATGCTCATTGCAACACCATTTAAAACAGAAATGAGAGACAACCACACTGCCCTTTGACTGACGAATGCATAAAAGAAAAATGGTTCATATACAGGACAAAATAGTACTACTCAGTTACAAGAACAAGATGCATCATTTAGGTTGGCATTGGGTGGACCTGGAGATTATTATATTAACTGAAAGGAGCCTGGCCCAGGCATGCAGTTACCTAATTAGTTCATTCTTTCGTGCAATCTAAAATAGTGATCCATAGAAGCTGAAAATGGAATAAAGTTTTCTATGAGTTTGGGAAAGTTGGCAAAAGACAGGGAAAGTTTCATTAGTGGGTACCAAGTAATAAACAAAGCAAAAATTCCAGTGTGCCATGTGGTAGGGTGACTTTATATAAATAATAGTGTAATACTTATTTCAAAAACTAGAAAGAGGGAATTTGAATGTTTTTATCACATAGAAATTATAAATATATGAAACCTGATTTAAATGGTATTTATATGTATCTATCATTTTATTCCACAAACATGCACAAATGCATGCAGAAAAGAGAGGAAGGCATGTAGTCACAGGCCTGCAATCCCAGAGCTCTGAGAGACTTAGGCTGGAGGATCATGAGCTCCACCCAACACTGGCAAATTAAATCACATAGTGAGACTAGCTTGTTCTCGGGGCTGGGAATGTGACTCAGGGGAAAGGGCATGGGTTCAATGCTCTGCACAATAAAAATAAAGAAAGACAGAAAGAGAATGAAAATGAATTATTGATTTCCTCCAAAAAATGTAGGTTATATATTATTTTTAAAAAATTATGAATTATTTTAAAATAAAATCACCATTATCCAAAACATTTTACAATACTGAAATTTCCTTTGTATACAGTCTTCCATGTGTTTCCTGCTTAATGATGTTTCACGATGTTTAGAAGTTCCTAAAATAAATATTATTCAAAAGCACATAGATAATAGGATATTAATGTAGGATACAAATATAAAATGTTCATCTTTGAAGATGACAAATTGTATTTTGTGACTCAAAATATAAACTTATATCAATTTAAATAAACCATAATACAAGTTAAATTTTATTTTATAAAATGTCTTTTAAAATATCCTAAGAATGTGCACTTGACATGTTGAAAATAGCACTGAGTTAGAGATAGAAAATTTAAGTAGAACTCAAACATCATCAGAAAAATGATAAGCTTTGAGGTATTTTTTTTAAAAATTGCTCACATATTTCTATCTTAGCACTGAGGTCATATTCAAGTAGACAAAAGTAAATGAACACAAGTTTAATTTCTCAGATATTCACAAAAATGATTTTTTTTCTGAGAAAAGCACATTTTTATGTAAGACTTCTTTAAAATACAAACAATGCAGAGATTTGTGTTGCTCGTATAAAATGAAACTTTATTATGGCTTCCTTTTAGCAATTTACAGCTAAGTACAATTGATGTCACATATTTAGGAAATGACGACTTCATGAATGTACATCTTCTAGGATTTATTAACTATCTAGACTACAAAATTAACAAAATTTCTGATGAGATAGATGTTTAGCCTTATTTACATATTGCACAATCTACACATGCACTGAAATGTCAGATGATATCCTGTAAATATTACCTTATTATGTGCAATGTTAAAATAAGTTTAATTTAAATTTAATAATTAGAAAACAAAACTAATTTGAAGATAAGTATATTAAGAATATCTTTACTTTTTACAACAAGTATTTGAATCATACTTAGGATCTATTTCTATGTAATTAATACATATTTATATGATGCCGTTGTTAAACAGAGGCATTATTTTGCCTCCCTCTATTAAAATTTGCAAAAAGATAACTACTTAACAGGTTTAATCAGTGAAAAAATGTTTCTCATTCCAAATTGTATGCAACTGAATAGCACATGATTCCTACTGTTTTATATTGTAATATATTTTCTTTTATAAATCAAGAGGTAAAAATACACTGCAAGCAAAAATATCTCTTCCTGAACACTGTTAAAATAATTTATTGTCATACAGTTAATTCCACTGTACTGTTAGTTTCTGGCAGGGTTCTTAGGGAATTTTTGAGTGATGACTTTTAACAAACCGAATCATTCAATATCTTGTTTTTTCTATTTTTTTTCACTGTGAGTCAACTAACAGGGATAAGGAGAGGAAAAGGCTGGAGTGTAAAGAGGAGAAGGAGAAAGGGACCAAGAGACACTTAAGAGGCAGAAAACAAGTAGAAAAACACATATTGGAGTGAGATATTTGCTGTTTTGTTTCTCCTTTGTTATTCAAGAGGGTGAAAACTAATACTTCAGTGCTTTTTGAATTCCAATTAATATATTTTCAAATAAAGTCTTCGTATCTGGTGTTATGAAAAATATATGACAAGATCTTCCAAAGTCAGATAATTAGATATAATGTAATTAAATGTTTGGAATTCTTCATTGTGTGTCCCATTTTGTGTAACTTGTTGATCATAACCATCTAATCAGAAACTCTAAATTTGAATACATTTTTAAAAAATTGTTAGGGGCTGGGGATTTAGGTCAGTGGCACAAGCACCTGTCTGGCAAGCGTGAGGTCATGTGTTCAATCCCCGGTACACAAAAAATTGTTGTAATATATTTCCATGGTGGACAATATGCTCTAATTTTCATATTTGTGTATTTATGAAGAAAAAGTTTGAAGAATTTAGAGAATTCAAATTTCCCAAATTCTGACAAGTAATGTGTGTAATGTTTTAATCTTTGCTGATTTTTTTTCCTATGTTTAAGATCTATCTTCTTAATAGCAGCCTGTTATGCAGAAAAAACCTATCACTGAAATCCTGATATGACTGAGATTGTCCCATTACATAGTCACACAATTCTGAAGAATGACAGAAACCAGGTGACGATGTGTTTCCTTTGATGATGTTTTCCGTTGACTTTCTATATGAATTATGAGTCTGTCCTGAGCCTAATTGACTGGCCTGATGAGCCAGTAGCTGGCTTGCAGAAACAGGAGTCTCTATGCCAACAGTCACAGTAGAGACCTGTAGTGGCCTGTGACACTTGATATCTATGAAGTCAAGGTAACACCACATCTGAGAACACTACGTCTCACTCAGCACTCCAAGGCAAGTAATGCCAACCTTAGAGCTTAAACTCCTCTTATTAAGCAAACATTTACTATTTGGAATGTCTTTGCTCTATTTTCACAAGGCCTTGCTCACTATAGCACTTTTGCCTCAACTGTACTCTGCTCGTGCTTAATAAAGACCCGATATATAATTCCAGACTGGAGAAGTTGAGTTCCTAACACTAGAACTCTGACTTTCCTGGTCCCCCATGTGCCATATGACTTTGTCTACTGTCTTTTATCGTTTGCCATACACTCACCTAAGGGACTGAAAGACTGGCCAGCTTCCGATAGGAGACAGTAACATCACAAAAGAAAAAGTTGATATTAAACCGTTGGTTTTTTCTTAGGAGATTCACTGACTCTAACAATAAGCCAGGTTAATGAGGCAGACCAGTGACCTGGACCTAAAATGGCTGAAATAATTGGAGAAACCGGCAGTGTGCGTGTGGGCCTGTGCATCTACATGTTAAGTTTATCATTACAAGGATTTGAGTCCTTTCCTTCTTAATTTTTGAAACAAAAAATTTAGTTAATATTTTAATTCATTTACATTGAGTTCAAATAACAGTAAAACTAGGCTTTCAGTTATGAACATGGCTGTGAAAGAATAAAATGTCCCTTGGGGCAAATATGAGAAATGTTCTGATCTCCAAAGAATTCCCTCTTCAATGTGACCTGCAGATTACCAGTTTACATTTGCTTTCAGGTGCTCATGAGGTCCTAACTTTCTACAAGATGATGTCTATCACCAGTTTGTTGACAGTAAAATACAAATACTGAATATTAACTAAATGTTATCATGAAAATCTTCCATATATAAAAATTATTATTTTTATTAAAGCAGAATTATATTTAACTACTACTTTTCTAAACAAATAAACCTACAAAAATATTAAGTGAATTATAACTCTGGTATTCAGCATGTTTAAAGATCAAACACTTTCAAATACTTCTCTAAAGTAGTTTAAATTAAAGTAATTGTATCTTAAGTTTTCTGGATCTTAGTAATTTATTTTATTTTGATAGTTAGAAATTTCTTTACTTTTCATGTTTACTAAACAATTATTTTGCTACTGAGGTTTCCAATATACCATTTATTTTAACTGAATTATATTTTGAAACCTCATTAAAAACTTTTCATAAGGCAATTCTCTAATATTTGAATCATGTCTGCTTTTCTAAAATTGTAGAAAGCTCCTATTAACATTCTGTCTTAGAAATTCCTTGTCACATATTTAGCAGGCCAGAGATTCTTACAGATCAAATTTACAAAGTAGGGAACAGAAAATTATTTTATTATAGGTTGGTTCTTTTGCTAGATAGATGTTCATATGAAACACATAAATAAGATGAGTTTTATGGAAGTTAATATTAAAAACTTTGAATTTAAATGAAAATAATTTCAATGAAAATACGAGACTTTTTAAATATTTGCTTTTTTATTTATATTATTATTATTTTGATACAAGGTCTTGCTCTGTAGGTGCAGCTGTCCTCACACTCTTTATGAAGTCCAGGTTGGCCTCGAACTCCAAGCGATCCTGCTACCTCAGCCTCCACATGCTGGGATTGCAGGCAAACGTCACCATGCCCTGCTGGCACTTCCCTTTCACATGAAGACACCAATTAAGTCTTTCTGGCACAATGATGTTCAAATAAAAAGCAGCAGTCAATTGATAAAAAGTTTAGTTCTTAATATTTCCAATTCCTTTACTCACATGTGAATTTAAGCTCAAATTTTATTACTATTCACAGAATAAAATTTATATTTTAATTGCTGGGTTTTTAAAATCTGACACTCAACTTTTACACTTAGATACTGTAGATTCTTCCTCTTGTATTGACACATATTATTAAAATTTTAATAAAGGTGTTTCTCATATGTGTGTAATATAAATGCTATTTCAATTAATTGTATCATATCCTGCTATAGTAAACTAAATAAATTGTTTTTGGTTTTTTTTTTTTTGTCTTTTTTGAGTCAGGGTCTTGCACACAGTTCAGACTGGCCTTGGGCTCACTTTGTAGCCCAGGCTGGTCTTGAAGTTAGAAGGATCCTCCTGCCTCAGCCTCCCTAGTGCTGGGATAACAGGAGTACACCACCATGCTGGGCTTTTAAAATCAATCTTTTAATTTTATTTCTAAGATATTATTCTCCCTCCAAGAATAATTACATTTACATAGGTTTATTAGATATACTCAATCTTAATAAATTCATATTTTTAGATATTTTACTCAATTCTGAAAATTCTATGTATTAGTACTATTCATATATATTTCTTAATTTATGTAAGTAAATCCATGGGTTTTTATGTCTGTGTGTTTTCTTTACATCTCATTGCATATCAGAACTTCAAAAACATCAAAGACAGCAAAGAGAACTTTTTCTTATTTTATTATTTTTTTGAATTTCTTTTCCCTATGCATTCACACAGCAAATTTAATGAACTCTAAGAAAATAAAAGCATCCCCGATATATTAGACCTCCTATCTGGATAGTATCCATGGTATTCCTTTTATTGTGCAATAGTTACGAATATTTTCTTCAGTGCGTTTCTGCCTAATAATGCTCTCCAGTGTTCCAGTATTCACATGTTTCCCTGTCTATGTGATACTTGAATTCTGTGTTGTATTTCCTGTTATCATCTTGCCATTTGAATGCAGAAACAGATTGTCTTTCCACTTTGAATTCTGTCATACACTTATTTGGAAAGGAATTTGTGCCCTGATTGTATCCATTTCATTTTCCTGTTAGTCATGCTCCCCAAACAAGCTTTGGCTCAGAGATTCAACTTTGCATAATTCCATTCAACCAGGATTGCCTTGTAAAAGAGAGTAGCAGAAGTGACCAACTATATCACTTGAATACTAATCATTAAACTATGCTTATTGTGTTGTAAAATTGTATTTTATATTCTTTAAAATGTTATTTGAGAGAGTGCCAAGTAAAATCAAAAGTTAAGAGAATAAATGATACATTACAATATCTAGCTATGTTAAAAAAATTATATTCTCAGTCCTATCAATTTAACAGTTTACCCCAAGCATCACTGAGGCAGTGCATGCACTTTTATAGTGACTATCCTGAGTGTAACTCAGGCAGGTGTCATTTCAACCATTCAATTCTTGCTTGCATGAGATACACTCATACATCTGTTTGTTTTATATAGATAATTTTCTTGCATTTTTTATTTAAAACATGTTTACTGTTGGTAGAGGTTTATGATTCAATGGGCAAATACAATCCTTGGATGCCTCAAGAATGTGTTAAATTACTTCATACTAAGAAGGATTTTGTCCTGGAGTATAATCCTGGGATAGCTCAAGAGGGCATCGATGGTCTTATGCTAGGAAGAGTGAATGTGAAAAATCAGATGGGTGGCAAACTTCCATTCTATCCCTTGGGAAATATTCAAAATTAGCCCTTGTGAATTCGTGAATTTCACTTATTTCTAGTGAAATCTATTAATAAGTTCTGGTTATTTTCTTTACTAATTCATGTTTATTTGTGAACAATAACCTATTTGTTTATGCTACAACCCATAAAAATACTCTTATCAAAAACACATTAGATATAATGTTTACAATTTTCCAGAACTCAATACTCTTTTACAATGTAAATTGGAGACATTTGGGACAGAGACTGACTAGAAAGGAATTGCTGAAAGATCTATGAAAGAAAAAACTGAAAAAGAGAAATGTTAACACACCAGAGAGGAAAAGATCCCGTGTTATGAAATGGAAACACACACACACACAATATCTCCTGATTTTTAATTACTCATAATACAGAAATGATAGAATTTGAAAGAAAAAAATGAAACCAAGGAAATTTCAGTATGGCCAATGATTATAATAACCCTGAGTGATGGTGACCAAGTTGACCAACTTCTTACAAGCTATAATGAAATCAAATGGTGAAGAAATATAACACTGTAAAATGCTTACTCATCTTCTGAAACAAACAATATGGAACTCTTTTGTCATTTATTCAAAACTAAGGGTTTCAAATAGGAATTTTGATTGTGTCGAATAGACCAAATAATTGAAAAATATGAACAGTAAAATTCCAACCAGGATATCCATTATGAAAGTCTTCATCTTAGATGTAGTGAGGCCATATTTTATTGAAATTATGCCACCCATGATAAAAAAAGAAAGGCCAACAAGACAACATACAGTGGGTCATTTAAAGAAAGACAATAATGAAAAAAATTGGAAAGAGACTAAATACCACTGTCCAAATTGTAACATTATATGTACATTGAATGTTTTAATACCATGCAGAGAAAAATTATTGAATAAATTTGATACAATTGTTATCTTTGAATTTCCAATTATATTATTTATATTATAGAATTTAATGAAAAATGCAATTTTTGGTCCTCTTGTATTTAAATTATTGGACTGGAAAGCAGTTAATGCAATTTATAAACCAGATGTAAGAAAAATTGCAGCATCAACTTAAGACACTGTTCAATATTTCACTTTAACTTTTGTTATATTTAAATCGTGTATCTTATTGAAAATTAATGAATGCCAGTGAGGGCCAGCTCAGGTTATCTAGCTCACATTAAATCTTTATTTTGGGACCAAGTGGAAGTTTTTCTCTTCCCATTTTTTATGACTATTAATGAAAACACGCTGTTTTTGGTGCCATCTTTATAGAATTGTGTAAGCTCCATTCGTTCAAAGAAAGAATTATTAGGTAAAAAGTACATGATTATCTCTCTTTGTGTTCTTTAAGTTTGCAGTATACATCATTTTGACCTCAGTCATATATTTTCAACCAAAAGAACACAACTAAGAATGAAATCTTGCTACTTGTTTACGCTTGCACATGGATTTCTACTAGTGGTGACGAAGAGACATATGCTGAATGATTTTTCAAACCGGTTAGACCTTGGATGTTTTATATAGAATACCAAGTGTTTTGTTTACCTTGACCAATAATAAGAGCATTTAACCTTTCTAAAAAGTTTTCTACTTAGTTTTCAAAGTAAAACGATCATTGTAAGACTTCTACCTTATCTATGAACAGCTCTGTAATGTCTATATTTAGATATCTAACAAGTTAATGAAATTCCCAGTTTTGAGGTTTTAATCATTTCTAACTGCCTCACTCTTCCACCAGTGGTTTAACCCATCTCAGTTAATAATAAAAATTATATAATTTCTATTGCTCAAGCTTGGAAATAAAATTGAAATCACTTGTGTTAATATAGCAATGAACGCATCAGGAATTTAGATTGGCTCTATTCACAAAATGCATTCAGGACACGCCCACTTTTCACCATTGTCTTACAAACACATAATTGAACCACCATTGTCTCTCACCTTGATTACTGTAACTGCTCAATCTCTCAATTGTCGTTTTTACTCCTCAACTTTTCAAATGTATTTCTCAAATAAAAGCCAGACATCCTCTTTACTGTAATAAGCCACTTCATCCCATATATTCTATAATAAATTAAAAGATTTCCACAATGGTCTAAAAGTTTCTATCACTACCTCCTTCCTGTCTTTATTCCTTTTCTTTCTGTGCATCCCAGGCACAGTGTGCATCAAAATATTTCATGTAAATGTAGGCCTTTACAATGCTTTTTAAAATTTTTCTCTGCATGTTATTCTTTTACATAAATCTGATTCTCACATCCTTTAATCTATTGTGAAAATTTCACCTTTACAACCTATGCTGATCGCTCTGAACCTGGACCAAATCCAATTTTCCAGAACTGTACTTTCATCTTACCCTCCTTTTCTCTGTCCACTATCTTTCCTGAAATTGAGCACAATAATTTGAGTCTCTTCTTATAGAATGTGACTCTCATGAAAAATAGATATTTGTTTTAGTTGCTGGTATGAGTTCAGACTCTGAAATAAAGCAGGCAAAAAACCAAAAAGATTTGCTCACTAAAAAGCAGAATATTTTGACATGAAGTAACAGTGTTAAATGGAATTGATAATGCTGTCTCATTTGGAAAAGACATTGAAATGTCCTAAAATTCTTAGGTTGATTAATTGGGCCTCACTAAAATGTGTTTAGCAGTTTAAACATCAGGATATTTCCATCACTTTGGAAAAACTGATAAATATTTTCCCAACTGTCCCTAATATTTCTGCTTATATATTTTAAAGCTGTCCTATATTCTAAATGTCTTTGCCTCCATAACATGCATATGTTAAAATCCTCAGTCCAAATTGATGATACTAAGAAGTTGAGCATTTTAGACATATTAGGCCATGAGGGAAGAACTTTCTGGAATGTTACCAGTACATTTATGTAAAATGGCCCAAAGTAGCTAATTTTTCTTTTTCCCACATGTAGACATGGTAAGAAAATATTCCATATAACAAGTCACCCGTCACAAGATAATGAATCAGTCTAAGATTTGATCTTGGACTTCTCAGGCTCCAAACTCTGAGAAATAAATTTATGCGGCTAATAAGCTAATAAATTTATGTGGTATATTGATAGAGAACCCTGAATAAATTGAAAAAAGCTGAGTTTGTTATTCTGTATCGAATTGAAAGTCATGATTAAGCTCATTTATAAATAATTGTATTTGTAAATTAAAAGTACAGGTAAATAGGTAGTAAAATTTTTAAATTTTAGGTCCATTTCTTCCAGCTAAATATTTAAATTACTCAACAAATTAATATAGTGGCAGATAACAAAAAGTAAGCAAATTCCGACCTGAATATAATTAATGCTGATCCTTACCCCTCTTAACTTATTAGCTCAACAAAATTTTGAAGAATGAACTTGATAACATTTAAATTTGTAAATTACTAATAAGAAGTTCTTATGGCAAAGTGTTCATAGGAAAGTGCGGAACACCAAGTAGATATGATTACAAATATGGAGGTCAAGATTGGGGATGTAGCTTTTGGAATAAACTCAACTGTAATTATTATTCAAACCTATTAATTTTAAACACAAAAATAGTCTGAATAATGATCTTGATTTAAAGGATGATTTTGGGAAATTTATGAAATTATCATGCTTACTATTTCTTAAGTTGAGTACTCCAAAGTCTTCTCTGAATGTCAACGTTAGGTGACATTTCTAACTTTGACAGATACATGTGCCAGCATTCTGACAACTTTACTGTGCAAAGCCATACAAGAAATGATATATGTCTTCAAGATTTTTCTGGGTTTCGAACAATTGGAAAATATTACTGTAAAAATCAGCAAAAGTCAAATATAGCATAATAAACAATAAATACTGGAAGAAGTTTTGTGAGATACATAACAAAAGCTGTTCACTGGTATTTTCCTTACTGTATAAAAATGTAGTTGCAATGAACAATTTGAAATAATATAATTCTTTTAGGGATCAGTTTTACTTTGTGTTTTCCTATGTGGGTGGCATTCTACACTTCACTTTTCATTTAGAAATATAAGCAATCCATGATTCACAGACAAGGAAAAGATATAATATGTCTTATTAATGAGTGGGCTAAATCTAAAATAACAAATTTATACTTGCTTTTCATAATTTCAGTTACATGGAAATTCAGAGAAAAAATTTAAAAAGCACTACAGTTATGGAAATAGTGACACCTAAAACTGCTAATAACAAAACTATTAAATTTTGAAACCCTAAGCATAAGCATTGACACAATTTGTGTATCATAGTTGTAAAACCAATGACCATAAATGAAAAATCCTTATATTTACAATGTATTGCATGCAATCTGAAAGACACACTACTTTGTTTGTTACCATTTTTCTTCTACAAAACTGACCTAACTGTAATAGTAGCATAACTCATATTTCATTTTGTGTATATCATTTGTCAGCATTTCTTACCAACAAAGATTTTGTTTGTCTTTCAAAGCTCATATAAACACAGACATCCTCTAAGAGACATTTTGAAAAAAAATTTTTTCTTTGAAATTTTGTGGTGTATTTTTCCATCCTGTTTATGAAATGTAACCTCACATACTAAAAATTTAGCAAAAAAATCTGTTCCTCATATAAATGTTCATTTACTGAATGTCACATTTATTTTCAAGGTCCTATTAAACTTAGGACAAGGTTGGAACCTGATAAAATTTGTTATATGAAGGAATGATGAATATAATCTATGAATTATGATGACCTATTTTTATGTTTCCAATGTAATCACTAAATATATAACTGTAGTAATTCAATTTCATCTCAGTGCCACCATTTCCTACTCAATAAAATGGCTCCATAAATCATCTCATGTAATTTTCAACCTTTCTTTGACATTTATTTTGGAAAGCTGTAAAACTATAAGATAGGAATTTTGTCTTATAGTTGCTCCCTAAATAAATTAATATGAGGCTCAATCACTTCGGTATTCTGGTAACATCACCTTTATTTGAAGATAAAGTGACTAACATCAAACAGATTTGTGTTTTCTACTTTCATGAGAAGAAGCAAAATCAATTAGATCACTTTCACCCTCTACGACACATTTACAGGGAAATACTTTAACACGTCTAAGAAACATCAAGAAAATATACTTAATACCAATCTCCATAAAGATTTCCTATGGTTAAATGCATTATATCAAGGAATAAGACAATTTTAAACATCTAAATATAAAAATAAAAGTTGACATAATGAAAACAATACTCATCATAGGTGTTTATATTTATACTTCTATATGTGATAAAATACTGAGCTAGGTATTTATAAATGTCTTCTTGAACTTTCTTAATTTGGAGTGTCTGAATTTTTATTTTAATAGTACACTAGAGTAATGAGGAATGAAAAATGTCAGATGAAAGAGAAGAAAACATCCACTGAATTATTAAAGAAGATTTCCTTGTATCTCTTTCATTACTATTTGATAAGCAGGAAGATACTGTAAAATTCCATCATTTGAATATTTAAGCAGAAAAGTTGTATCTTTTAAACCAATAAATTACAGCATCTTAATTATCAGTCTTCCCTTTCAACTTTAATCTAGGGAGTGTAGCATAACATGCTGACCACTAGATACTTAAACATTCTTAAGTAAAGGACTAAGATATTGTTGTGGTTTGTGTTCCTGTGGACCAGCCCCAAACCTCATGCAGTCACAGATGCGACCAGATCTAACATTGGTGATTGGTTCATTGTCTAGCACTCAGATTGGTAGTGTTGATGTTTCACCTGCCCAGGGGTGAAACCAGGATACAATGTAATGGTGGAAAGAAGGTGTATCTGTCTCTCTTGCTGGTTGGTGCCTAGCTGTTTGCAGCCAGCAGTGAATGGTGGCCCACTATGGCACCCTGGCACTTAGAGGCAGCTGACTATGCACTGAAACTTCCAACCTGTGAGAAACAAACCT
Organism: Hydrochoerus hydrochaeris; assembly: GCA_004027455.1. Classification (NCBI taxonomy): domain Eukaryota; kingdom Metazoa; phylum Chordata; class Mammalia; order Rodentia; family Hydrochaeridae; genus Hydrochoerus; species Hydrochoerus hydrochaeris. The sequence continues at coordinate 86,197 of PVLA01002050.1, forward strand.
TCCCTTACCTAACTTTCGGCATCAGGTGTTTTGTCTCAACAACGGTAAAAAGTAACTAAGACAGATATCATGATCCAGATGAAGGCAATTTAGCTTGTGTTCTTCCAACCTACGTCTCTAAGTTATTAAGTGACAGAATCAATCATTATCACTTATATGTGTCACTAAGAAATCCATTTGAACAAGGACACAAAGTACCTTTATTTTACTTTTATCCCAGGTTGAAAGACAAAGCTTCAGCCTCTATATTGTTTTCAGTTGTTTAATTCTTGAGAAAAGAAGAGCCTGATACAGTAAAGAAAATCTCTCATTTATTTTATTCAGCAGCATTACTGTACACACACACACACACAGATAAACATACTGGTAGTTTCTCTCTAGAGATCATGCAAAACATAATAAAACTTAAGGTTTCCTTTTAAAATATCAAACTATTCCAGTGTTTTATTACTCTGTTGCAGACAAAAAAATTATACCAAATCTAATAGAGGATTTATTTTTCTCTTGGTTGAAGAGTCCTTTGTACCATAGCAACTGCTCTATTTTTGTGTGCTTTATTTAGTTGAAAGATATTTGGTGTGCCTAGTCACTGGAATACTTGTCTCATATACTTGTCCATTCCAGATTCATGAAGAAGAAATCTAGCATTTTGTTTATATGGAATTTCTAAATATTTGAAATGGTTTGCTGAGATCACTTTGAATATATTAACAAAAATTGAAATATATCATTTTATAGATAATTTCTTAAAACTCTGGCAGCAAAATTTTAACATTTAACATCCTTACACTTATCACTTTAATATCTTAAATGGTGTATTACAGTTACTATTTCTCAACATGAAACACAATTGAACTTTGCTTTGAGAAATGAAGTAATAGTTCATGCACACATACCATCTTGAGTAGAATACTTTTCCAATTAACTAGTTACTATTTGCAATGGATTACTATCTGTAGGAATCAAAAATGTGAAAAGTGTTTTTAATTCAGCTAAAGTGGTCTACATTTATATTACTGTGTAAATAACTCCAAAATGTAGAGACTAGAATGTTATTTGATTCTAGCTAACATTCATATGTATATGCTCTAAGTGATGGCCAGTTTTGACAGACTGGCTACATACAGGATTAACTAAAGGCTTTCAGTTGATTAGCCAGCATGTAGACTCCTCTGTGAAACTCAAACTTGCTTCCCTTGGCTGTCTAGATCTTTGGCAAAAGTGTCTCTCAGAAGGCTGATTACTGGTGTCTCGAGCATTATAAGTTCAGGTCTCTGGATTTTTTTATGTGGTTGTTTAGAAATCCCAGAGATAATATTTCAACAATTATTATTTTACTCTCAAATTCTAAGCTTAGAAAGTGAGATAGAGTCCCTGTTTCTCTTGACAGTTCAAGTATAGGGAATAAGCAAAGAAATAATAGTTTTATGTTTTCAACCATTTTCTGACAGTTCCTACAGTAAGAGTTAGGTATACATTGACTTTTCATTTATTTAACTGAATCTTTAACAACCCCGTAATATTTTGACAGCTTTCCCTGCCCAGTTTGACTTTTCTCTCTGTTTGCAAGTGGTAACAATGAATATTTTAGAAATTAACCTGCAAAAAATGCCAATTTAATGTTCTTCTGTAATAACAGTAACACACGGAGAAACAATTAAAATTATTTTAAAATGTTTTAAAAGTAAGAAAATAGTTATAGTCTATCATTGAATTTTAGATGATTTTAAATAAATTATTAATATTATATACATTCATATTTATAAGCCAGAAATAAATTGAATATGGTTTTTATTTCTGAATTAATCAGTGTCACAAAGGCATCAGTTAATATGTAGAATATATTGAAACAAATCCATAATAGGAAATTATTTATTAAAAGTGACATTTTTATTCAGAGTTAAAGGGAACTCTAAGATGTAACTGAAATTCTATAAAAAAGTATGATGATAGTTCGTGAAAATTCTTGTTTGGTTTTATGTGTTTACTTCTTTCAATTTTTTTTTTAGCTACTTCCCAATCACACTTTTACTTGCATTTTATTCGGAGGTATAATGTTGGTAAACTGCCAGATTGCTCAGGCAGGGATTGTCAAAGTTATGATTTTCCTGCCTCTGCATTCTGGAAAGCTAAATTCTTGTGTTTGTTTGTTTGTTTGTTTGTTTGTTTGTTTTGCAATGATTCTTGAACATACATTCTCAGATAAATGCAAATAAATGTTATTTTAAAAAAGACAAATGGGCAAAGAATTAAAATAACCTATATAAAAGTATTTAATATATATTTATCATAACAATAATTGTGACTGGATGGGACAATCACGAAGTTCATTCAGTCTGACTGACACCTTTTCAGTGAGAAGTGGAGCATAACTGTAAGTCATCAGCACACAAAGGTCGCCAACAAATCACCAGCAAAATAAAGCAATAAAAATATGAGTATCAAAACTTAGTTATACTAATAAAAGAAAAGAAAAATACTGTTACTGGATCTGTTACAGTACTTAAAACTTAAAATTAAATACTTAAAATTCTGTTCGCTTACATTATTTTTGGCAGTAGCGTTGATCAACTCAAGTTATCGAAAAGCTAAGTAAGGGACAGACATTTGCCTTTCACTGTATCGTTTGCTTTGAGTCCCCGTTCCTTTTTTAACATTAGAATCATTTTAAAAGCTTACCCTTGTTTAATAAGTTTGTTTCAAGATAAACACTGAAGCATGAAACTGAGTTATGTTTTCTTCAGGGATTCATTCCCATATCTCAAGCAGCGCTCCTGCCGCATTGTTACAACAAAATTGGCTACAGAAAAGAATGTTGGCCAGAGGGTAAGGGGGAGTAGAATTGTGGAAATGTAAAACATATGAAGAAAAGCAGAATCAGTTGTAAAAATCTGTCATACTTTTTATTTACTTCAGAAAAAGTTTCAGCCAATGAGTGTGTGCATATATATATAGAGAGATATATAGATATCTCTATATATATCTTAAATATTGAATTCCTTTAAGAACTGTGTAATAACACTCAGTGGAACCATATCTAACTTTAATAACTACAGCTATTAATTTTTGAAAAAGTTATTTATAATTATTAATGATATGTGATATGAAGAAACATCAGCAGTCTCAAATTTTTGTGAAGCACTCTTTTTAACTGTAATTCTGGTAATGCAGGATGTGGGGTATACATTTGATCAGTTATTTCATGTGAATTTATGTTGGGATGTAATATCTATTTGGCCATTTAAAAATATTGTAGTGTTTTTCTCCTGCTATATTTATTGCATACATATTTGTGTTTGTGTGCTCTGTCACAATATGGTAGTAAAAAATGTCTAAATCCAAATCCACATGAATAGTTTCTGATTTTTTTTATAAACTCTAGATATAATGTATGAACACGTGTATGTATTTCTATGAGTCCATATTACGCTTTTAAGAAAGATCCAGAAGTCATTCAGATCCATTATGGAAAATGTTGTTTTCTGTAATATTATATTTCATGAGAAAGCTTTTCCTCTATAGATTGCTTCTTACTGTGTCAGCACTGGACCTCTGTGCTGCAGCTTTTCTGTAGTGCACATGAACCTCTGCAATCTCCAGCACCCCAGAATAAATAACCAAATAGACAGACAAATGGATTCACCTAAGATTCTTTGTAAAAATACTACCAAAAAATTTCTGTATTTGTAAGTAATACAGTGGGCATAACAAATTAATATATAAAAGATATGAAATCAAATTCAGCGAGACATATTGTGGGACATATCGTGGTGTGGAGAAGGTCAGTAAGCAGCGCGGACCCGGACATCCACATATTAACAAACTGACTTTAGCCTCGTGATACGGATTGTTAAAGCGTCATTTTAGACTTCTTTTCATTTCTTTTTTTAAAGACAAGAATTAGAGATTAGTCCGTAAGTCTGTGTTCACATATGATGAAGCTGAGTTCATCGTGCTAGGATTTTCAAAGCTAAATCCCATACTTAAGGAAGACTATTTTACTTTAATCCACTTGAAATGTTGCATCAACATACATAATTAAATTTGCTTACTGGGAGGGATGAATAAAATATATTTTGGATCCCAGTTCTTAACAACAGGAGTGCGTTTCTTCACTTTAGGCAGTCACGACTCCACTGGGTGATATGTCATTCTCATCCACATTTAAGAATGAATATTTGGAGAGGTACTGACTTAGAAACTAAACAAACACTCAAGCCAACTGAGTTTATGAAATAAGTCAGAAATTTTCTCTGAAATTTTGATGTAATGTTATGTAGCTGACATACATATATAAAGATAACCAAATTTGATACATATGCAAAAGTAACCAATAATAGAGAGAAGGGTATATTTATTAGTTTAGTGATATGAACATAAGCAGACCATGTACTATGAATGTAAGTAGATAAATGTTCATTTTAATAATTACTTTTAATATTCTTCTGCAAGGTTAGTAGTAATAAGAGATGGAGTTCTCTTGTACATTGTCAAGTAATCTCAGTGTCAGAAACAACTTGGGTGAATGTCAATATAAAGTGGAATAAAGCAGTGTTTGTTGATAATTTATTTTATAATAATTTATATATATCTTCTGTAATGTTCATTTTCACAGTCTTAATGTACTGCAGACAGTTGTAATATATCAGATCACATTTGGTAGTACTTCTTAAATTTAGTTAAATATAATCAATACATTTATAACCTTAAATATGAAAATAAAAGCATTGTGTAGCATTCTACTCAAATGTGTGATCAATTCATATATCATTCAAACTTTAAGCCTTCTTTAGCTATTTTATTTATTAAAATTAACAGGGTCATATTTGTGCAGCAGTAATTATATATTTCAATTTGAATTTTAGGATGAACTTACTGATATTCTCAACTTTATTATTATATGTTCCAATCATTTTACTCAGTTAAAATAGAATATTTGCCTGACACTTCTCAATTAATAGAAGAAAATAAAGGTAAATATTCTGTATTCTTTTTCATTTATCCCTCCAGTTCTATACTTATGCCTCAGCTACCTGCTCTATTACCAGTGTGTCTAACCTGTAATCCCTGTCATGAGTGGTATCATTATGCCAGCTGCCAATTAGCTGTTAAGTGGTAGGTTCAAGGTGTTTCTATACTCTTAAGTTTTCCCAAGTAAATTACATCCCTATGTCAAAATACACGACTTCTGTCAAGAAAGGTATCTTGTAGGTAGAGCTATTTTCACTATGTTCTATAAACATTCCCTCCTTTCATTCGAATATAGACGTTTCAAGATTCTTTAAATCACTGCCAGAATTTCTAAAAGAGCCTTTTTATTAAATTCTCTTTATGTGATTATTTCACCTGTTCCCACCTCAAATATCTTTTCTTCTCTGCAGAAACAGCCACTCACCTCTGAGCTGAAGAAACTTGCCTACTCTGATATACAATTACTTCAATAACTAAACAGTTGGGTTGCTAGAGTGTAATGAGTCACCACTCCTGATCTTCATGTACACGGTGATATTTGTACTGCAGCATAGCCCAGGTGAAGGTCTTATCCGGGAGAACAGACTGACTTTCCACATATGGCAGGTGTCAATGGTTTGCATTCAATGACACGTGGAGCAGGTATGCAAATTCTGATCCTGAGAACCTTAAATCAAGGAAGATGGCAAACTAAATGCATAAATGTATGGGTGTGGATGAACTTAACAAGATAGTAAATGGGAAAGAAGCAAAACTAATAGTTTGCTAAGGTAGTTCATGGGGCTCAGTGATGTCCTCAAGAGAATAAAATTGAAATACTTCATGAGACTCAATATGAAATCTGAGCAAATTAGAAAAGTTATAATGAATATAATTTACTGGTGCAATCCTTTTAGCTACTCCTTAAGTGGGACACTCGAAAGAGAGTAATAAGTGCATTTACAAGAAAAATCTATCAGCTAATCTTAAGTGTTGTGACTCTTCATTAGATTACAGATAGCAATGAAGGTTATACAGTTTTCTAATCTATATCAGAATATTTGAATCTTAGGGATGTAAAAGCAATTTGACAGTGATTAAATGTCAGTGAAATGTTAATCATAATTACTACAATAAGACACTGTGGTAAAATACCAATCAGAATATTTCAGCCTGTGCAGATCTGTGATAATGATTACTTGATCAGACCATACTGAAAAATGAAATAGATGAGCAGTGTGGTAACATGATGCCTAAAAAAGCCAGGCAGGAAACAAGCAGACAATGTGATAGGAAAACTGATTAAGTCACCATGATGGGTTTTATCTACCTCTTTCCCAGTTTCCAGTCCTGAGACAACTTATACCAAGTCGAGAAAAAAAGTAATCAAGTGAAGACAAACCTGATCCCTTTAAACTCTGCACTAATGCCAAAGGTGTAGAGACTTTTGGTGGGATAGACATTCTTATCTTTATTTATTTTGCTTTCATTTAGATTTCCATAATATTCTTTCCCTCCTGACAGTTACCTGTACTAGAACACACCCTTCACTGGAATCATTTGTGTTTGCTTTTTAATTGCTGATTAATATATTGATTTCTTTCTAATAGTATCCAAAGTAAGACTGACATTTGAAATTGCAAATATATTGTATAGTTTCTCAGAACATGCTAATGTAAACATGTAGAATATATATAGATATTGAAACTTTGGGAAAATGGCACTTAGACAATGAATAATGTTAGCCAAATTTCTAAGTTAATTTTATTTTTGCATTTGGATAAGAAAATTTTAAAAAAATATAGGCTTTCAAAATAATTAAGGTTATGGTTTCCAAATAAAGTCATTCTCCAAGTAAACAAAATTCATTCTCCAAAGTACACTTTCTATTTTTTCATGAATAGTATAACTGACATTTCTTTGGAGCTTGTTGTCTTCCATGATTCTATTCATAATTACAGCTCATATTTTCTTCTTTGTTTTTAAAACTCGATGGCATTTTAGATGGTTTCAAATTTTCAATGGCTGATCTCTAAATACTTTAATCATCTCCTTAATGTGCTTTTCTAAGGAGGTTATTTAGTACCTCCTAACTTTAAATATCACTATTTAGTACTATATATTTCCAGCCCATTAGATTTTATCAGTAACATTTAGATATTTTGTGATAAAGAAAACCAATAATAAATTAAGTCAAAATAAGTGTTTTAGTTTAGTCAGAGTCTTACATGAAGATTCAGTTTATTATACAAAATTCTGCATGGATGGAAAATAAATATATTTTATCTTTGTATGTCAGCCTTTGTTGTGTCTTCTTTTAAAGATACTATCTCATTAAATTTAATACATTTCTGGGAAATGAAATGTTACCATAGATTCAAAAGCTCTTGTAAAATTAAAATGAATTGTCCTGATCTTCAAAGACATGTCTTTGTTTTTATGTCCCTGATGAGAGCAAATACTTTAATTTGCCACACTTTCAGTTTGTGTAAATACTTAGCATCAGCACATGGACTTCACCTGAATCTAAAACTGAATTAAATGAACTATTTTGTTGGAAATTCACTGTGTAATGTAGCAACATGAGCAAAGGAAGAAGACAATTAAGATAATGAATATTTGAGGGTTTTGATTTGCTGTTTTTAACTGTAAGAAAGTTTAAGGTTATTTAATCATTTTCTTTTCTGTTGACTACTTACAATCTAGGGTCATGCAGGTAGTTTATGTAATAGTTCTGATTACTATCCAAATGTTAATTAGCACAATGTTTACTTTCACTATGGTTTTTGAGAAGAATTTCTTAACATCTTATCAGGAAGACCACATTTTTAGTCTTCTCAGCCTCATAGTGTTATCTGACTGAGTAAGGCTTTTCTAAAAAGAAGTATAGTAAATTCAGCTTACTTTTTTTCAGATGTCCATTCTATTCTGTGAATGGACAAACAAAACAGAACATTGACCTATTTCTATCACGTCCGAAATTCCCTTTATATCTCCTTGTCAGTCACCAGTCACGTTGCTAGAAATGTGTCAAAGACTCCAGGCACTCATGTAACACTGCACCACCAGACATGTCATTTAAGTCATGCATTAAATCTGATGTCTCACAGCTCTAACTTTAAATCCATTTTGTACTTAGCTCACTATGAATGACAGGGAAAATTGGCTCACTCACATATAAAGTTACTGTGCAGTAGTCATTGGATTTCTGAAGGTGTCAAGCAGAAAACCTGGCTCTTGTACTTTTGTAAGTCTTCCCATAGTTCTGGAAGATATGTTTAAATATTATCTTAAACATTCATAAAAAGATGCATGAACTTTTACCTGTGAAGATATTGTTGAAAGTTTTAAGATTCTAAAATTGTAACCTATTTAATATATGCTGAATTGGGACATACTGAAATGATGTGATATTTTCACCATGTACATGAAGTGCTAAAATAATCAACTCATCACTCAAACTATCAGTGTAATGGTTATGTGACACTATCCATAAAAGTACAAAGTGTAACTTATTCCACTATGTGTCATGTTCATTAAATCCAATCTAGAATTCTGTTCTTCCCATAGTTTTCAAATATCAGTGATCGTTTCATTGAGAATTTAAGATACATTTGAAAAAAAAAGGGTGATAATGTTTAGTGTGAAAGTCATGGATTAACAGCAACAGAGAAAAATCTCAAGGAAAATATTATTCATTTTCAAATAGTTGCCTCAAATATGAAATTAGATGATTGACTTAAATTATAGTAAAGAGTTCATTTACCTCTAACTTTCTCTGTATTTCTGAGAATAGCATTCAAGAATGATTGAAAAATAGCTTATGCTCACAACAACAAATTTTGATTCTGATGTCTAAAGTTTGGCTTATATTTATTTTTATTACTTAAAAAACAATTTTAACATTACATTATTTCTCTTTTTCTATCAACATTACATTTATTGGAATAAAATACATTTATGATACAGTAAAGTTTTGGATAGGATTAAAAGACTCAGAAAGTTATGTTCACATTTCAACAAACATATTATTTAAATGTTTTGAAATTCATTTTAATATATCCTAGCAAATAAAACCTGATTTATTTTCCCAGACTATATACTTAGGGATGCTTCCATATGCCATTGCTTTGTATTTTCTGCCTCCTAATAATATATTTTTGTTTTGTCATTTTAATTTTTTTCATTTTACTTTGTTGTTTTTTTCTTCTGTTCTTAGTTATTTTAACAAGATTAGTTTATATTAATAGTCAGGTTTATTCTGAAAATATATTTTTGTTTTTATGTTTCTTGTTGCTTTTAATATTTTGGAAAATTATGAGGATAAATAGTCCCTTACAGTTTTTGTATTAAAAGCCCATATTTAAAATTTATATGAGGGTTAGATACCTCTATCTTGTATTATTTTTCTTTAAAATAACTTTATAGGTTGCTATGCAGTTCTTTTTTTATGAATGTAGAATTAATGGATCCCTGTTATAGTTATTTTTATTGTCCTCACACAGTGAAATGCCAAGATCAGGGCTGGGGTATAGCAAAGCAGCACAGTACCTACCTGGCAAGCACAAGGCCCCAAGTTCAATTTTTGGTACCAAAAAGAAATCAAGAGTATATTTAAATCATGATGTTTAACTTCATCATGTCTTGGAGGAGTTTGTTTTTAAGTATTAGGTGAAATAGAATTTTTCAACATGAATTAAAACTTTCCACTCCAGCACACATTGCTGCAGGAAACAGTTTTTTGGCATCAGATTTTTAGGCAGTGAAAGCAATGTTGAGAGAGAAAGAAGCAAGAATTTATAAAATTTCTCACACAATATTCGATAACTGAAACTTAACTGTAGGGTGAAAATAGCCAGATTCTCCAGCATCCTTGAATTATTCCTCAGTGCCCATTCAAATCACAGCCTGAATAATTAGATCACTTTGCTGACTTAACAGAAGCTGATTTTAACAGCTCACACAAAAAAATAATTCTTGGAAACTCTTCCCTTATAACTACTCATTGAAAGCATGTTAATACGTTAAAATTGACAATGGTGATTGCGCAAATAGAATGGAAAAGTGAAAACACACAAAGTTCTACCTTTTGACTGTGTGAGCATTCATAACCATCCCCAGCACATCACTGCACCCTGCCAACTTTTATGATTGTTCAATCTAAAATAAACTATCTAAAAGGTTTAAAGTTCAAGAAGAAAAATCATTAAAGCAGCTTGGAAAAGTCCAATTTTGGAAACACTCTAAAAACTTTAAGTATAATGGCTATCAAGAAGCTAAAGTCAGTGTATTTTTTCTTATTTCTCTGATTATAATACATTGAAAATAAAATCTGAGAGTTTTCTAAGTATTGTCATTATTCATTCTTTAATTTCTTTTTGAAGTTTGCAAAAAGAACAGACAATTATTTAATAACTAGTACTGCAGCTAAGCTTAAAGAATCATAAAATACTGTTATCTTTTCACTGAAAGAACACAACTTTAGAATTTATGTGATTTAATGGAGTCATTAATAAGCCAACTAAATTAAAACCAAGGATGTAGATATCTTGCTGGTGTTTACTGAAGAATAAAATAAATGAATTACTCAGAAGATTTTTCACTTTGGAATTGGTTCTCTTGAAGGAAAGTATAAAAACAAATTAAAGTGTGTGGGTTTGAGCATTACCACTGTTCCATTTTCTAACAATGGAACTTACAGCACTAGGCTACATAACTACTTTCTGGGAACTGAACATAATTATAACCTTAAAAGATAGCACTCAAGAATTTACATATCCTTTAGGATACAGAAACCTGGATATAATACTAGTTCCAATGGGGAAAAAAATGACAATATAAAGCAAAATTACCTTTAGGGTTTATAATTTTCCTCAGTGCATGGAAACTGTTCATCGAGAACCTAAAAAAACCCAACAGGATTAATGGCCTTGTTGCGTGGAACAGATGCAGCCATATACTTCTGTTGATGCCCTGGATGAATTAACAAATTGGTGGAGATAAGCAGAGTCTGAAAATTATTCTCAAGGAGGAGGACAACAATAGTCACTGTGAGAATATTGAAATACTTGGTTTGGAACACTTTTCTCTATTTGTTATGTGGCACAGACCTGATTGGATGAAGAAAAAACAACAAACAAAGTGTAGAAAAGTAACAAACATTATCTAGTTAAAGAAAGATAACAGGAGCCTAAGCCAGCCTCAGGGCAAGGCTGCCCCAACCACCACTGTGGGCCCGCCCTGCCACCAGGAACTCAGCCCAAGCCCCCCTCAGGGCAAGGCTGCCCTGCCACCAGGAACTCAGCTCAAGCCCGCCTCAAGGGTGGGCTGCCCAGAACCTCCCCTGAGGGCTGCCCTGCCACTGGGAACATCAGAAGATCTCAGCAGTCTCCAGTTAGTGTGAGAAAATTTGGCACTTTGCTCCCAGGTGGCGAACTTTGGACCACAGCAGATTAACAGTATCAGTGTGGTGAGTATACCCCTAAAATAGAGGTGTACAGGGGATAAATAGGGCCAGTAGTAAAACCCCCTCCAACTAACTATAAGACTTTGGTGTGTCTGAAAAGAGTGTGTGTAATCCCCTCCTACACATAGAAAACACCAGGAGGGGTGAAAATGACAAAACGAAAAAGCAAAATGCAGTGTCAAACATATAGTTCACCAAAAGCAAGTATAGGAGACATATAGAGGACCCCAAAAGCAACACACCGGGAATCTCTGAAAAGATAGCAAGTGAAATAAAAAAACAACTGCATCAGGCTATAGAGGAAATCAAATTAGAAGTACTCTCCCATGTAAAGATAGAAATAACAACTTTAGTAAAGGAGTTGTTGAATGCAGCTAAAGAAGAACTAAAGAAAAAAGTACAGGAGCATGGGAAACTTATTGAAACTTTGAATGAAAAATATAGAAAACAAGCAGAATTCATGAAACAAACTCAAAGAGACATCCAAGAAACAAAAACTTCTATTGAAAGCGTGCAAAAGTGCCTAAAGGAAGCTGAGGATAGGATTTCGGCCCTTGAAGACAGGATCACAGTTAGTGATCAGGAAAGGATAGAACTTTTAAAAATAACAAAGCAGCATGAAATGACAATCCAGAAGCTTCATGATGATGCCAAGAGCAACAATATAAGAATAATGGGCATTAGCAAAGATACAGGAGTCCAGGCAAATGACATACATAAAGTATTCACAGAAATAATAGCAGAAAATTTCCCAAACATGGGGAAAGAATCTAATATGCAGATAAATGAGGCATGTAGAACAACAAACAGTCACAACCAACATAAATCCATACCCAGTCACATAATCATTAAGATCTCAGACATACAGCATAAAAACAGAATATCAAAAGCTGTCAGACAAAAGATACAACTCTCCTATCAAGGAAAGCCCATTAGAATCACAGCAGACTTTTCAGCACAGACCCTCAAGTCAAGAGGAGCTTGGAATGGGGTATTTCAAGCCCTGAAGGAGAACAACCTTCAACCCAGACTGATGTACCCAGGAAAACATTCATTCAAATTTAATGAAGAAACAAGATATTTCCATGACAAAGAACTGAAGAAATTCATGTCCACCAAACCAACCCTAGAAAGAACACTGAAAGACATACTAGACAGAGATAAAAATGACCACAATCCCCCAAACAGCAACAGAAAGAAACCATCAGGTAGGATAAGCAATTAAATAAGAGGAAAAGCAGAAAGAAACAACTGGAACTTAAAATGGCAAAGTCAAGCCAGTACGTATGAGTGCTATCCATAAATATAAATGCCCTCAATTCACCTATAAAAAGAAATAGATTGACAGAATTGATCAAGAAACAGGACCCCACAATATGCTGTATACAGGAAACACATCTGACCCAAAAGGAAACTCATAGATTAAAAATCAAAGGATGGAAAACAGTATTCCATGCAACAGGAACCCAGAAAAAAGCAGGAGTAGCTATTCTATTTGCAGACAACGTGAACTTCAAACATAAAATGATTAAAAGAGATAAAGTCACTACATTCTTGTTAGTGGTAAAATTCAAAAGGAAGAACTAACAATTATAAATATATATGTGCCAAATACAGGAGCACCCAACTATATAAGACAGATACTAATGGACATGAACAACCAAATACACAAGAACACAATTATAACAGGAGATCTTAACAGCCCATTGTCACAAAGAGATAGATCAACTAGACAAAAAGTCAGCAAAGAAATAACAGAACTGAATCATACCTGTGAGCAATTGGACTTAGTAGACGTTTACAGAGTGTTCCACCCAACTACATCAGAATACACATTCTTCTCAGCTGCATATGGGACAATCTCCAAAATAGACCATATATTAACCCATAAAACATTCTTAAGTAAATGCAAAGGTATTGAAATCATACCATGCATAATATCTGATCATAGTGCACTGAAATTGAAAATTAATGGCAAAAGAAATTGTAAAACCTGCAAAAATACATGGAAATTAAATAACAGCCTTTTGGACAACCAGTGGGCTACAGATGAAATTAAAGAAGAAATAAAACAATACCTACAATTCAATGAAAATATAGAAATAGCATACTGCAATCTGTAGGATGCAATGAAAACAGTCTTAAGAGGGAAATATATAGCAATAAACTGTCATATCAAGAAAACAGAATGAGCACAAATAAACAACCTAATACTCTGTCTCAAGCATCTAGAAAAAGAAGAGCAAGCTAAACCCAAAGCTCATAGAAGAGAGAAAATTGTAAATATTAGAACAGAAATCAATGCAATTGAAACTAAAAAAACAATATGAAGAATTAATGAATCAAAAAGCTGGTTTTTTGAGAGAATCAACAAAATTGACAAACCCCTAGATAACCTTATCAGAAAGAAAGAAAAAACCCAAATTCATGCAATAAGAACTGAAAAGGGAGACATTATTACAGATCCCATGGAAATTCAAGATCATGAATACCTACTTTGAAATTCTCTACTCACATAGAGTGGAAAACACAGAGGAAATGGACAGATTTCTAGAAACATATGAACTACCAAAGCTCAACCAAGAAGATATAGCAATTTTGAACAACCCAATATCAGCTATTAAAATTGAAAATGTAATTAAAAACTGACCAACAAAGAAAAGTCCAGATCCTGATGGGTTCACAGCTGAATTCTACAAGAAATTTAGAGAAGATTTGATGCCATTACTCCTTAAACTCTTCAATGAAATTGAGAAAAAAGCAATCCTCCCTACATCATTCCTGGAGGCAAGTATTACTCTGATACCAAAACCAGAGAAAGATGCAACCCAAAAAGAGAACTATAGGCCAATCTCACTAATGAACATTGATGCAAAGATTCTCAACAAAATACTGGCAAATAGAATGCAGCAAATCATCAAGAACATTATACATCATGACCAAGTGGGGTTCATTCCAGGAATGCAGGGATGGTTTAACATATGCAAATCAATAAATGTAATACACCACATCAACAGAGCCAAAAACAAAAACCACATGGTCATCTCAATAGATGCAGAGAAAGCTTTCAACAAAGTCCAACACATGTTCATGATAAAAACCCTTCAGAAACTCAGAATACAAGGCGCCTACCTCAACCTTATAAAGGCCATCTATGACAAACTAACAGCCAACATTATATTAAATGGACAAAAACTGAAAGCTTTCACTTTAAAATAAGGTACAAGACAAGGATGTCCACTATCACCATTCCTTTTCAACATAGTTCTGAAACACTAGCCAGGGCGATCAGACAAAAGAGAGAAATAAAAGGAGAAAAGATAGGAAAGGAAGAGGTTAAATTATCACTATTTGCAGATGACATGATACTCTACATAGAAGACCCAAAAAACTCCATTAAAAGACTGCTAGAGGTAATAAACAAGTTCAGCAGTGTAGCTGGATACAAAGTCAATGCTCAAAAATCAATAGCATTCCTGTACAGAAACAAAAAACTCACTGAGAGAGAAATTATGGAAATAATGCCCTTTATAATAAAATGTAAAAAAAAATGATATACTTAGGAATCAACCTAACTAAAAATATAAAAGACCTATATGCTGAAAATTTACTACGCTGAAAAAGGAGATTGAAGAGGATATTAGAAAATGGAAGGACATTCCTTGCTCTTGGTTAGGAAGAACCAACACTGTGAAAATGGCCATACCCCCAAAGCTGTTATACAGATTTAACACAATCCCAATCAAAATAGCATTGACATACCTCACAGATCTAGATAAAACACTGCTAAAATTCATTTGGAAACAGAAGAAACCTAGAAGAGCAAAGGCAATTCTAGGCAACAAAAGCAAGGCAGGAGGCATCTCAATTCCTGACTTGAAACAGTACTATAAAGCCACAGTGATAAAATCAGCATGGTACTGGCAAAGAAATAGACCTGAGGATCAATGGAACAGGTTAGAAGATGCAAGCACAACTACAAAGACACTCAGCCACCTGATATTTGACAAAGGGGCTAAATATGTCCACTGGAAGAAGGATCATCTCTTTAATACATGGTGTTGGAAAAATTGGCTCTCTACATGCCGAAGACTGAAACTAGATCCATGCATATCACCATGCACAAAACTAAAGTCTAAATGGATCAAAGACCTCAATATTAAACCAGAAACACTAAATCTACTGGAAGACAAGGTAGGTAGAAGTCTTGGAGACATAGGGGTAGGCAGAGAATTCATGAACAAAATGCAAACTGCACTGGAAACACTTCAAAGAATCAATAAATGGGATCTCACATTATTGAAAAGTTTCTGCACTCCAAAGGAAATCACCAACAGAGTGAAAAGAAAACCAACAGAGTGGGAAAGAATTTTAACCAGCAGCCCCTCAGACAAAGGACTTGTGTCCAGAATATATAAAGAATTGAAAAACATCAAGCCCCCCAAACTGAAAGACCCTCTCCAAAAATGGGTATGTGAGATGAACACACAGTTCTCAGAGAAAGATATACAAATGGCAAATAAATACATGAAGAAATGTTTGCCATCACTGGTCATTCAAGAAATGCAAATTAACACAGCATTGAGATTCCACCTTACCCCGGAAAGAATAGCTGCCATCAAGAAATCAACTGATAACAAATGTTGGCGAGGCTGCGGGGAAAAAGGAACACTGCTCCACTGTTGGTGAGAATGTAGACTGATGTAACCATTATGGAAATCCTTGTGGAGAATTCTCAGAAGACTACGACTGCAAGCCCCATTCAATTCAGCTATGCCCCTCTTGGGTATTTTCCCCAAAGAACTGAAAAGTTCCATATCACAGTGATATATGTGCACCTATGTTCACAGCTGGACAATTTGTGATAGCTAAATCCTGGAAACAACTAAGATACCCATCAACTGCAGAGTGGATAAAAAAGATGTGGCATTTTTATACAATGGAATATTACTCAGTTATAAAAAAGGATGACCTTGAGGCCTTCATAGGCAAATGGAGACAACTTGAGACTATCCTCATTAGTGAAATAAATAAGAATCATATTTATAAATATCATACTGTGTCTCTAGTGTAAAAAGTACATAAGAACTACAAGAGTAATAAAATCAAAATGTGTAATTGCTATTGTAAAAAAGAGAGGAACAGAAAGTTCTCTAAGGATATAACTGCATGTATGTTTGAGTGTGTAAAATAGATAACCATATTGCTGAATCTTCGTTGGATCTTTGAGAACTGTTTGTAGTCTGACTGTTTGAATATTTACTACGTACCCTTTAACTTTGTAACTTGAACAACTACATCCAGGATGACAGTACATAGTCTATAATTTACTAATTTCTTAGTGGGGCTTTTTCTCATTCTCCTTTTCCTTCTTTCTTTTAGAATTCTGTATTGTTGCTACCCTTTTTTCTGTTTTGTTATTTTTTTCTCTTTAAATAAAATTTTTAAAATGTATAATTGCTATTGTAAAAAAAGAGCAAATAGGAAGCGCTATAAAAGATATAGTTGCATGTTTGTTTAGATGTGTGGAATTGATGGCCATATGTCTAGGTTCTTGTTGGATTGTTGAACAGATCTGTTTGCACTCTCACTGCTTTAGTGGCCACTTTGTGTGCTTCAATTTTGTAACTTGAAAAACTATTTCTAAAAGAACAGTATGTAATTTATCAACTAGTGATTTCTTACTGTTTATCTTCTTTTCTTGAAATTCTGTAATGTTTCTACCTTTTTCCTGTTTTATTTCTGTTTAAATTAAAAAAAAAAAGAAAGATAACTGAGAACTATCTAGTACTGGAAAAGTGACAGGAAAAATTTGGGGCCCACAGTTAAAGCTAGAAAAGAAAAGGCATACAAAGGTGATATTCCAGAGATTCAGTTGCAAAGTGCTTCCCCAAAACCAAGGCTTCAAAAACCAAAGAGCATGCCCACTCACTGCTGCCCAGCAGAAGGCCAGAAGAGTACTGATTGAATGTATCAGTGGGATATGGCAAAAATACTTTGAAGAGCATAATACCTTGAGACTATACTGCTAAATGAAATAAATCAGCCATACAAAATCAAATACTGCATAATTTCTCTTAAGTGAGAAATCCAAAATATACCGCAGAAAGCAAAATAAAAGATAGTTTCAAATAAGGAAATAAACTTTTAGGAGATGGGAAAGAATTTTAGGGATGGGAGTGGTAAAAAAGTTGAAGGTGATATGTGTCTATGTACCAACTTCCCAAGAAACATATATTCATTATGTTATGAGAGTCATTATTTAAAAACAAACCAATAAAAAAATGAATACCAACAGTTACTCACTGAGATGCAGTGCAAAAAAAAGAGCAAAATTATGGTTCTGTCAGCCAGTTTTTCAACACTGGAACAAAATTCCTGAGAAAAAGTACACAGAAAATTCTTTAGAAAAAAAGGAGGAAGGGTTTCTTGTGGCTCAGTTTCAGAGGTTTCAGTGCATAGTCACCAGCTGGCTCCAAGGCAGAAACAGCAAGAAGGAAGGACATGGAGAACAACAGCTGTTCACTGCATGGTAATCCGGACACAGAGAAAGTAAGAAGGAGCCAGACAGAGAGGAACAAGAGCTCCCCATCCATTCCCCATGGGTCAGCTTTGGGGGAGTTGGGAGTTTTTGGAGGTATTTTGTTACTTTGTTATCTCACTTTTAAAAAAAAATATTATTATTATTATTATTCTGAAGGTAGTAAAATACAGCAGAACAAGACAGAAATTTTCCAATTAATCCCCACATCTTAAGAGCTCATTCTGCTGTGAACTCATTATGGATTAATCCAGTGATACATTTACTGTCCTCTTGACTGAAGCTTGTCTCTAGGCCCTGTTCTGAGCATTAATTCCTTGGACATCAGGTATTAAACATACGAGCCATTGGAGGATAGTTATTTAAACCATAACAAAAGTCAATAGACATTTAGAAAAACCTTCAGACAAACACACCCACATCCTAATATGAGATAATGAAGCAGCAATTTGAAATCTGCACTGGCTGAAAGATAAGCAGAGTAACAAATACAAAATAGGCTAATTAACTCAAGCTGAGAAAATACTTCAACCTATTACAGCATGAAGCTAGAAAAGTTGTACTGTATTTTTTAACATCAAATGTACTTTATCTTCTATCATCCTACATGAGATGTCTGGTTTTCATAAGAAATTCTCATGTAAGTGAGAAACCAGGAAAGAACAGTGCTAAATGACAAGCTTATAAAAACTGCATTTTTAGATGCCATAAGTTCTGGAGCTATATTTTAAAGTTTGAAATAATTATTATTTTCCATGTAACATGTTGAGAATCCTCATTAAAAAGGTGAAGAAGGAGAAAAATTAGTGTTATCAGAGAGATGGAGACTATATATAAAGGGTCAAAGGTAGATGTATTGGAATTGCTTGATAAAATGTAACATATGTAATAGTATATGAAACATTAAATACAAAAGGGAAAGCTCTACTAAAAATAGTGAAGAATAGCCAATATAAGCAATTGTATTAGAGTGATTAAAACTGTAACAGTCAGATTGAAATGTAGGCACAAAAAACATTTTTATAGGGTTGAAGAAACCCTTTGATGGGCTTTTTAGGATATAGCCTGAACTCATGAGAAAATTATCAATTGACTTGAAGACAGGTAACATGAATTACAGGAGTTCAGGATGGGAGAGAGAGAGACGATGGGAGAGAGAGAGACGGAGGGAGAGAGAGATTATTATAAAACTGGTAAGCAAATGAACAGTGCTCAAAACAAGTAATCAGGAAAACACAAATCAACAAAAATCAAAATTAAGATGATAAATGACATCACATTCAATAGGGTTGCTCAGTTGTAAAATTGCAAATGTTGATGAGAATGCTGAGAAATAAGTACCCACCATGCAGTTGACGCAGGTATATTCACTGTAGAAAACAGTATAGTGGGTCTTCAGATCAAAAGTAGAATTGTCATGTGGTCAGCAGTTCAACTTATAGTACACTTCAAAGTACTGAAAGCAGTTTTTTAAAGATATGTTTGTACATTTCTGTCCAAAGCAGCGTTATTTACAATAGACACAAAAGTAGAACTAATAGCAATACTCATTGATGAATGCATAAATAAGTAAAAATAATATATAGGCATACAAAATACTGTTTCTCTGTTACAACAAAAGAAATTGGGACATATGTTACAATGTGCTAAGTGAATTAAACAATGATTTTCGAAGGTAAGTTATAATTTATGAATTTTTTGTTTTAAATTACTGTTTTGCTTATTTTCCTATTAATGATTGCTTATAAAAGATTAAATTGATAAACATAATTTTTCTAACTTGAAGAATTACATAGATTTATTTTCTATTTATTTAAAAAATTATCAAGCATAATTTTTTTATTTTACTTAAAGAGAAAAAAAAGCAAAATAGGAAAAAGTAGAAACCGTTGAGAATTAAAAAAAACAGTAACAAATCACTAGTTAATAAATTACATATTGTCTTCTTAGATATAGTTGTTCAAGTTATAAAATTAAAGCATACAAAGTGGACATTCAAACAGTGAGGCTACAACAGTTCTGTTCAAGAAACAAAAACTCAGCAACATGGTTATCAATCCTACACACTTAAACCTACATGCAGTTATATCCTTTAGAGTACTTTCTTTTCCTCCTTTTGCTTTTTAAGTCAATTATCTGTTTAGTTATATCATGTTTCAGCTTGGTTAGTACCTTACTACTCTGCTTTGTTGTTGTTATTTACTTTTGAATCAATTTGTATAATTCTGTTGCTTTGTTTTTGTGTTTCTCCTCATCCATTTCCCATGGATCAGCTTTGGGGAGTTGGGCGTTTTTGGAGGTATTTTGTTACTTTGTTATCTCTCTTTTTTAAAAATTATTAATATTATTATTATTATTATTATTATGAAGATAGTAAAATATAGCAGACAAGACAGAACAAAGCCAATTGAGACAGTGTAGTGAAATTGTTACAAAACTTCACAGCAGGCTACCAGGATAACAGTAAAACATACAATAGCTTATCTCCTTTTCTTCACAATAGTTGTTCTTTCAGTCAGGTACAGCAAAATGGAAGGAAATACTGAACTTATAAAAACAGAATATTGAATATTGAATCATTAATCAGAACAGAGCAAAATGGTGATAAAGATATTTGCCTTCTAAGAGATGGTAGAAGGAAATCCCCCTTATTTGTTATTTTGCAAACATTGATTCTCCCAAGAGATACTCAGATCTCTAGCTCCCACTTGCTAAGGGAGGGAAAGGGCCAGAATGGATATTTGATTCTTAGCCTGTGCACTGGAAGGCTCACAGCCACTTACCGAGCAGCAAGCTGGTTGCTTGTTTTCCCAGCGCCCTAAGTTCCAACATGGCGTGGAGCTCAGGAAATGCAGATGGTTCTTGCTCTGGGGCAGCCGTGGCTTGCCAGGCCAAAGCCAGTACCAGAGCGTTGAGCTGGCTGTTTGTTTTCCCAGCACCCCAAGTTCCAACATGGCAAAGATATGGAACACTTTACGAATTTGCATGTCATTCTTGCTCAGGGGCCGTGTTAATCTTCTCTGTATCATTCCAATTTTAGTATATGTGCTGCCAAAGCGAGCACTATGAAACATAATTTTAATGTCATACTTTAATAAATTTCTGACTCTTACAGCTTGAAAATATTTGCATTGAACACTATTATCTGAGAAAATTTTGTGGCTCAATTTTAAATTCTATTTAACTTTCCTTCACTTTATTTACAAATTAATTTTTCTTTTTAAATATACCTTGCCTTTTGAAAAATGGTTCATATTTGAATTTGAGCTCTTTGTTTGTAATCTGCCACTTTTCCATTTAATCTTATAAATTGTTATTGCCTCTTCCAGTCTTAAATGAATTTCAATATATCCAATTATTTTTTCTTATTATTTAAATTTGGACTTCCATGGACATTCATTTTTTAAGTGTTATGAATTTTACCTCTTTGGGGAATAATATTATGTTATTGATTTTTAAAAATATTCATCATACTTTCTTATTATCTGTGGTTACATTTATTTTTTCAGACCGAAACTTTAAAAAGTATTTTTTTTTTACTATTTTCCTTCCTTCCTTCCTTCCTTCCTTTCTTTCTTTCTTTCTTTCTTTCTTTCTTTCTTTCTTTCTTTCTTCCTTTCTTTCTCTCTTTCTTTTTCTTTTTGTGGTACTATGATTACACTCATACTATGATTAGACTCAGGGCCACTGAACTGAGTTACATCCCCAGGCTTTTTTTAAATTTTTATTTTGAGAAAAGTAACTAAGCAGTGAAGTTGCCCAGGCTGGGCTGAAATTTACAGCCTCAACCCTTGAGAGTACTGGGATCACAACCAGGCACCGTGGCATTTAGCAGTTCTCTCTGCTGTAATGAAAAAAATTAATTTAATATTTATATATCACCTATGAAATATACTCATTTAAGACCATTTCACTGACAAGACTCTAAAGATATAGATATAAGTCTTTTTATATGATCATGCTGCTTGTAAATGATGCAGTTCAAATTCATCCTGGATTCATCTGGCCATAGTTAGTGCCCTGGATCACTTCACAAAATTGACTTGTTGTATTAGGTATTCTGGTAAGATGCTGAACTTTACATTCCCTTAGATTTATCTGCTTGATTTATATTATTTAAATTACTTTGGTGCATCAAGTGAAGAGAAATTGTAACATTGATTTTAACTGGATTTTTTGTCTGCTTATTTTGATATCAGGGACCAAGCTCATGACCTTGTGCTTGTCAGGCAGGCTCTATGCAGCTGAGCTAAAATCCCATCCCCTTATCTGGATGTTTATTTGTTCTCCTTGTTTACTGACATGTGTTTCTAGCATATCTCACCCACATATTCCCATTTGTTGGAAATTTTCATCCTTATTCACTGCATTTCCTACATTATTGTACATCATCTATTTTTTGACTCTTAGTAACAGTGATCATTATATTTATCACTGTTCTCAACTCTTCTGAATTTTAATCTTTAATATTTGTATTAGATGTTCTCTGTCTTTGATTTTCTTTTGTCATCTCTCCAAAAACTTTTTTTGTTTTTGAACACAAAGTTAAAAAACAATTCTCAAACATAATTGTTAATTTATTGATTTGCTTTCCCATCCTAGGAAAAAGAACTTTAAGGTTTATCTTGCATGAATAGAATGGCAGGAATTCTTAGTGATCATTGTGAAACATCAGACACACTTGTGTGGCAGTGTTTGTACATCTTTATATGTGTTTGTATGTTGCTGAATTATTTTGAACCTGTTTTTGTGTGTGTGTGTGTTTGTGTGTGTATGTTTCCCACATCTAGGATTGAACTCATGACCTCATGGTTATCAGGGCTGGCCCTTAGACAGCTAAGCTAAATTCCAGAGCACTTGAACCTGTTTTTTTTTTTTTTAACCTGTAATGTAGACCTATTGGAACACACATAACTTTCTCACATCTTGGTGCTACTGATATTTGTTATGAAAGTGATAAATGAATATATTCTTAATTCAGTTTGAACATATCTGCCATTTTAGAATGCAACATATCACAACTAATTCAGTTAGAGTTGATTATATTCGTTTCTATCTTTACATCCTTAAAATACTGTTATATACAATAAAATCTATTAGTACTTTAAAAACTGTCAGTATTTATCCAGCTTTACAGGTATTGCACAGTAAAATGATTGTACTGTATGTATGCATTTCCATTGATAGACTTTGATTTTAGAGGCCATTTTGATATTTACTGAACAACTTATTTTGTTGCCAAAATTTTCATAGCACATTTTACAGTCTCTGATTTAATAGGACTTAGCTGAATCAAAGGGGTTCGCTCAGCTAATTCAAAGTTTTTGAAAATGTGTAATGTTAACTGATCCACAATTTTTCATTGTAATGAAATGTCTCAAAACCTAACAGTAGCAAATTTAAAGTAGAAAACAATCATTTATTAAAATGTACAATGAAAATTTTGTCAGAAGCAAGGAAGTGTGCTCTTGTACTCTTATAGACAACCACCTTTAGAAAAAAACTATTGATTTCTGAATATTTATTACTTAAAAAGGCCTATTAACTTCAGGTATGGTCAACTTTTGATTTGAAATTTGTTACACAAGAATAATTTCCTCGTTGACTGTAAGTACAGTGCCATGTTGAAATACTAAAAAATACATAGATATTTATGAATGGAATGCATTAAGGTCCCTCCAAGAAAATATTTGAACAGATGGATGAGTTAAAAAGCTTGTGCAGATTTTCTAGCATTCTACATTTGCTGTAGTATTACTGAGTCATCACTTTAATAATGATGGCATTATGTCTAAATTTATAATTATGTCCACATTTTTTGGAGCAAAACTATTATAATACCATTTCTCATGTAGGCATTTAAGGAAGTAAACTGGTGTTACACTTTTTGATAGATACAGTTATCTAACTGAGTGATTGAAACCAAAAAAAAGTTTTTCTTATTTGATTATAGAAATTATATCTAATTAGCTTAGCACTAATGTACTGGCTTCATTGCATCTATTTCATTACAGAATGGCTAACAGACAAGGAAAGAGTTGGATAGAAGACAAAACTTCTAACTCAATAGCACAATAAATGCTGGTGGCTGATAGCATTTAGTTGTTTATCTCACAAGAACTGGTAGTTGTTTGATATGCATCCCAATTACCTTGATTTTATCACCATATTGTTTGAGTATATTGAAACACATCCTTATAGCCCATAGATCTGTTTAATTATTACATGATAATCACTTTTAAAGTAAAAAATATAACCACAAGTAATGTTTGTCCTTTCATAATAAGTGTCATCCATATCATTTGGGCACTCTGAAGAAACATATCCTTCTACCCCCATAGATCTGTTAATTACTGCACAGCAATCACTTCTAAATATATCCTTATGCATGACAGATCTGTTCAATTATTGTATCACAATCAGTTTTAAAAGTGAAAACATAACCACAGGTAACTTCTGTGCTTATGTAATATGGGTAATCCATACCATTTTGCACT
Organism: Hydrochoerus hydrochaeris; assembly: GCA_004027455.1. Taxonomy (NCBI): domain Eukaryota; kingdom Metazoa; phylum Chordata; class Mammalia; order Rodentia; family Hydrochaeridae; genus Hydrochoerus; species Hydrochoerus hydrochaeris. The sequence goes on from PVLA01002050.1 coordinate 110,651, forward strand.
CTCTAGGTGACTGCTATGTCTTCATTTCAAGTCAGTAGAAAGGTTGAGAAGCAAAGGGTCAAGTAAATACTACAAACACCAACTCTTTTTAGGAAAAGAAGAAACAAACAGTAATGTATTCACTACTCTTCTATTTTCATGATATTGACTGGATCTGTTATAACTAGGAGGGGACCGATGTTTACAAATGAAAGCAGAGGCTTAATGTTATGTACACAATGTTTATCACACTGTGAAAAAACTGAAAAATAATATACTGACCTCTCCTCTCTTCTTAAAAAACAACTACAATAATAGTCATATAATTTTAAATCGAATGTAGAGCCCGTTTGGTACCCACATAATAAACTTTTGTATGTATATTTTAAGCACATCCTTTTGTACTCCATGCATATTCCCACTGTAATTTTATTAAGAAGAGAAACAGAATTGTATGTAACAATTGAAATTGATCCTAAATTATATTTTTGATATTGCTTCCTTGATCTAATAAAGTGCTACAGTTATTACTACCAAAACTCTGTGCTTATCAGTTTTTCTTCTCATTGATATCATAAGTATACACTCAATTCACCAATTTCTAACATGTACTGTCTTCTGGTAAATTCAGCTTTTTCCTTGTTTGAATAATTTTATTATCCAATGAGCAAAATACTCCTCTAAAGTCTGAGTGAAAATACCTTCTAAATAATTGCATCTTCCCTTCAGAAATAAAATGTTCTTTCAATATTTCCAATGCTATTATCTTCACACATTAAGGAAAAACATAAAAAACTACATAATCACCTTTGATTCAGTAGAATTTTTATGTAAATCAAGTCTAAATTTATATACATTATTTTCTGGCTAATTGTTTGCCTATTACTGTGATATCACCAGAGCAGTTACTGATTTCAAATAGCTACATCCATAAAATAGTTTGTACAAGGCACTTCTGATGTATGTTTCCTTTCTTAGAAGATGTATTTTACATTCGAAAATCACATATAGTTGTATCTGGTATTTTATGACTGTATCCATTAAAGCTTAAGATAATATGATAGCAATTTCATCTGTAACTGCTCCAGATTTACCTCAGTTGGTTAATGGGACTTACACTGATACTTCATTTAGTGAATGAAAGAGTATCAGTATTTCAACTCCCACAGTACCTGAGATAAATATCCATTATGGTCAAAACTAAATAAAACACTTCTTCTGGCTGAAAATCTAGCTTGGTCTTCTCTTGTTTGTTGATCCCTATATTACTCTAAGAAGTATTTCCTTGGATTTCTCATGTGGTGAATTTAACATAGGAATACTGATTTTCTGTTATTGAACTTGAGCGAATAAGTTTATTTTTAATGATTGGTTTATTTCTGGAATGCCCCTTTAAGTGTCCTTTTTCATTCCTTAATCTTTTTTTATTAAAAATAGTGATAAGTAAATTTCTTTCTTTCTTATTAAAACCTGAGACTTTTCCTAGAAAGTGTTCTTAATTACCATGTTTGACCATTTTTATCTAATTTTCAAACCATCATGTACTGTCTCATACTGGTCCATGTGGGATGTTGTTAAAAATATTGTGCATCAAACATCACCCAAAGGCTTTTGAATCTTTGACAGGATATCCAGGTAATTATTTATGCTTTAAATTTGACAAGAGTGCACTGGGAAATTCCTTTCAATGTGGAGTCAACAAGGATATATATTTCTCATTTTATTGATGTGGAATAATATGTTTAATATGTTTAAAATGTGTTTAATTCTCCATTTTGGAAGTAGCTAATTAAGAGTAATTAGGAAATAGAGAGCAATATGATTAAAGTTCTGGTTCATAATAAAGTTAGCCATGAAGATATGATTCTTATTGTTCTTGAAACTTCTCTAGTCACTAGTCTTCCACCATTTTAGTGGCACACAATAAAGACAAGTAACAGTGATTAGTTCAAGTCCTTCCAACAAGTATCACTAATTTATGGTAACAAATTGAATTCTACAGTTGTTCTAATACCATTCAAAGTGTAAGCCTCACAACAGCAGCCACCAATTCTCTGGATATTTGCACATAATTGAATAAGACACAAGCCTCTGTTTTCCCTTTTATACTTCTGACCATACTTCTGTAACAAGAATTAGAAATTCTTCGTAAGTGACTCATTACCTATGGAAAATGAATTTGCTAAATATCTTCTCATCACTATCTTTACCTGTTTCAGGGACTTCCTCAATTTAATAAATGCTCATAAAGTGCAAATTATTTTCTCAGGTTGATATGTTCAGATTGTATCTATTCATCTTTCCTAAATTATGCCATTAATGCTATCATTTTCCATGGCTTGAAAAGTTATTCAATGCCTGATAATATCGTGCATGTCATCTAAACCCCCATTTGTAATCATTAAAGCAAAAGTGAGGCCACTTTCTGAAAATAACTTCGTAATGAAAATATCCTGATCAGTCCAATCCAATAAAAATAAGCTTGAAATAAAAATGCCGTATTAAATTTGATAGTAACTATAAAATAAAGTTAAAATTAAAGAAATAAAATTACCTATAGCTTACATTTTATTGAATATGATATAATGAAAATGTGTTTCTGTGTGCGATCAATATACAATTCTGGAGTTAAGCAATAAAATTTTTCTAAAACATTTTTAAATTCCACTGTGCCTTTTTTGACTAGAGCATAACTCAGTACATATTAGTAAACTTTAGTTGACCAATACCCCCATAAACCTAATATTAAATATAATGGATATTACAAACTTGATTAATGATTCAGTTCTGAGGGACCATATGTCAGTCCCAGTATTTCAGGAGAAATGAACCAAAGTGTTATGCATTCGACACTGACTTTCCTCACCATTCTACAAAATTAAGCAGAAACCCCTAATCCATGGCAAAATCTGTACAATTGAAGGGTTTTACTGTGTTGAGTTTAAAAAAATAACAGAGATGCAGAGAAACAGGTTACCATCTGTACCCTTTAACACAACTTCTCTCCATCTTCCTTCTTTTACTTCAGCTTTACATTTGTGGTAATTACTATAGATATTAGTCCTTTTAATCCTCAGAGACTTTATATGTTACTCTTGCTGGCTTCCTACTGCTCTAACCATAAGGTGTTCTCAAAGAAAGGTCTTCTAAAAGTCCACACTTTTAATGTGATGCTACCTTCTGTAAATAACCTCTTTTGTCACAAGAAATTATAGTGAAAAATAACTTGAAAAATTTTTAAAAAGCCTCTCAAGTAATGAATTGTTTCTTTTAAAAAATATGTTACCTTCCTAACTGAATTACAAAAAAATTTAATAATTTTCTTTACAATAACTGCTATAGACTTTTTAAAGTCAAAAATATTAGAACTGAAAAATCCAACCAGTTCAAATGACATGGATGAGTGAGAGATAGGAACAAAGTAGAAATCAATGATTAAATAAAAAAAGACTAGAACAAAGTTAACAATACTGAAACAAAAACGAAAGAGAATAATGTAACAGTTAAAACACTAGTTACTTAAAATTGTGAAAGAGAAAACATAAATTTATCAATGAGAAATCACTGAAGAAATAATTTGCAAGAACCAGAAATGTTAAAAAAATCTTATGAGACTACTTTGTACAATCTAGTTAAATAGAGAAAAACTAATAATTGACAGAATTTCAACAAAATATAATCACACTGAAGGCAGATACAATAGTATTAAGTAAGAAATATTTATTTCCAAATCAAGACATATCAATCCCAAGAATTAAGAAATGGAGAATGTTAATATAAAGCCACTGGGACAGTGCAAAACAGAACATTGAGGAATTTTATCAAATTTTTAAGGATCATACATCTCTTGGATTATTTTCCAGGTGCACATGTTTAAAGATGTTAATGTTAGTTGTACTGTGTCAGGAAAGAAAATTGTGAAAAAAACCCTCATTTTTTATGAATGAAGTAGAACGTTAATTCCCAAACCTGTTAACTGTAAATGAGCAAATATATAAACACAAATAAAAGTGGCAATAGTTTGCATTTTGTTACAATAAATAGACAAAATACTATGCAAAGTCATGATTATTCATTCAGGCTTCACATGGTTAAGATTTCATATGATTTATCATATTTTGTATCAAGAAAAGTCACATATCTAAGGAGCAAAATTACATGATTTTTCTACAGATCTAAAGAAAAGAAATCCAATAGTTTTTAAACAATTCATATAAATAATACTCAAAAATTCAGATTAAAGATTAATGTCTCACATTACTTAAAACAGTATCACTTTTAAATCTTAAAATCAAATTGCGTCTGAGTAAGAAACTCAAGAATGCACTTCTTTATACTAGGATGTATTTTATCCATTTTGTTATTTAAAATTGTACTAAAGGAACTATCTGTTACAATTGGACAAAGGAAATAAAGCATAAGAATTGGTAAGGATTGAACAGTTTTTTTTCTATTTAATCACTATAAAATGACTGCATATTTGGGAAACACAAAATGGTGAGTAAAAATACTAAAGATTTAGTGAATTTATGTGTTATAAATATTTAATAACATTTATTTGGTTTTGATGCTGGCGATTGATCTCAGGGCTTTATTCATGCTAATCATGTAATCATGTGTTCTAACAGTGAGGTACACCTAGAGCCCCTGAACTGAACTTTTGAAAATGAATAACTTGTGTAAAAGAACAAAGCTTTAGAAGATATAATAGTTCTCTCTCTCTCTCTCTTTCTCTCTTTCTGTGTATCTTTCATTTTGTCTTAGTTACCATCATGGTTTATGTCAGTGGCCCCCAAGCCTCATGCATTTGCATTATGCATTTGTGATTGGTTCATTGTCTAATGCTTGGATTGGGGTGTGAGTGCTACACTTACCTAGGAGTGAAGCCAGGAGCTGATGCAATGGCAGGAAGAAGGTGTGTCTCTCTCTCTCTTGCCAGTTTTTGCCTTGCTGTTTGCAGCTGCCATGAACTGTGGCCCCACCATGCCACCCTGCCGGAGTCCAGCTGAGGCAGGGCTAGGGTTTCCCAAAGGTGGTCAGGGAGTCAGCGATTGAGAGACAGAAAACACTGCACACCAGTCTGTGAGTGAATCTGAATCCGCCTTTATTTTTTAGAAGCTGGAATATATATTTGCCAACCCTGGCAGCAACCCCCAGCCCCAAGCAGGAAACGCCCCAGGCCCAGGGCCAGGCAGGGACAATCCCAAATAATAGGTTTTAATTGACCTCAACTCCAAGCAGGAAGCGCCCCAGGTTCAGGGCAATAGGTATCAATTAACATTTTAATCTTGACATTTAGTCAGCCCGGGAAATGCAAGCCGACGCACCCGGACGCCCGCAAGAGGACCAGACGGCCACAGGAGGAAGAGATGTGTGAGATTATTAGGCCGCTCCCTACATTGCTTTCCTTATCATTTATGGGAGTGGCAGTCCCTGCGAGGACAGCGCCTGTCTTAGGTCAAGGACTCTTCACATGTACCCAACCAGGCCTTACCCGTCATGGGCCTGCAGGACAGCAAA
>PVLA01002050.1:116249-297766 GCA_004027455.1 Hydrochoerus hydrochaeris
GCCTGTCCAGTGTCTCAGGGTAGTTGTCTCACAGGAATTTTGTAAATCCTCCTCCATGAGCTCTTTCATTTAAAGCTTTTGTATAAACTCTCTCATACTACTCACAGAAGGCAAAACCCCACAACCAGTCCTCACAAAGGGGTTATCTAGAGGGCCTCCAGCAACCCCCCTGGAGTCTCCACCCTCGACTCCATATTGAACATTACATAAAAACATACACATGTTAACTACACAAATTACAATTATCAGTAAAAAACATTTCAAGATCCCCGCGCCCAATTCCCACATGCGGCGTCCTTTTCCTGGAGAAGCGATTGTCACAAGGCGTGGATGGACTAGGACGTGGCATGGACAGAAAAGGGCGCCTTGGAGCCAACTGAGTATGGACTGAAGCCTCCAAAAATGTAAGAAATAAACCTTTCCTTTCCCAAATTTTGGCATCAGGTATTTTGTCTCAGCAACAAGTAAAAAGTAACTAAGACAGTTACTTTTCTAGTTGTTGAGAAAAAACTTATTAAACAACCAAAGTTAAGGGATAAAGGTTATTTAGCTCACAATTTGTCTAAGTTTCAGTCCATAATCAGCTGATTCCAAGGCAGGGTGGCACCTGGTAGAGAGACAACCAGTCAGGGCAGCAAAGGACACCAAAAGCAACAAGAGAGGAGAGGAAAGCATACTTCTTTCCAACCCTTATATTGTATGCAGGGTATCCTTCATAGGGCAAATGAAGCATTCATACCCTTAATCCTAGCATTGGACCATAAATCATCACAAAATCTAGATTCACCCATCTCTGAAGACCACATGAGGCTTTGGAGGGCCATCCCAAGACCACATGAGGCTTTGGAGAGCCATCCAGACACAAATGATAGCTTATCTTTTCACACACACACATACACATATACAAAACATACATAAACATGTCTGCCAATATAAATGTGTGAGGAAGTAAATATCTCAGGTGACTTTAAAAGGCAAACTGTGACTATATTGATATAAAGATGCAATTTCCTAAGCAAGCCAAATAAGACGTTATGCAAAATTATGCATTCCAGAATGAAAATTGTAGATATGGGTTTATAGAGTGGTCATAGATGCATATATTTAATGCATAATAATACAATATATAGAGGAGTGATATATATATGTATATGTATATATTAGCCATTTGAGTTAAAAATTTTAAATAAATATGAACTAAGCAATATTAATGTACTAAATGTTTTCTATTGTTTTTAACTGAATGAGTCTTTTCAAAACTTTATGTTGATATCAGCATCCATGGTGCAAGGTAAAAATGTTTAGAGACAGAGCTCTTCCGAAGTACAGAGATTAGATTTACATGAGCTAATGAGAATGTGTCATTGCTCATGAGGCCATTATTGCCATATATATATACATATATATATATATATATATATATGTATATATATATAAGATCTAAAGAGTTTACTCTGTGTTACTTGAGGTTAGACATAAAAGGTGACCAGCTGTAAGGGTAGACAGAGCTCCTTATTCTAAGCTGAAATGGCAGGGTGCTTTGCCTTTGACTTCCATGTCTCCAAAAGAGTGGTGAGAACATTTTGTTTGTTTGCTTATGTTATCCAACTCATATCATTTTTCTCAGATGCCTGAACTAAGATGTACTAATGAATCTCTCTAAAATACCCAGTTCTACGTATGACATGTGCGCTGCTACGTATGATTAATAATCTGTAATGATTTTATTGCTAAAAACAAGGATAGAATTGAATATGATAGAAATTTATGAAAAACCTCATGAATCTCCATAATGCAATCTCCACTGACATAAAAAAGATGCTTTACTAGACTCAGTAGTGGTTGACTGTATTATATAAAATAAATTTTATATTTATATAATTCATAAAATCGTTTTATGTCTTTTAATAATACATATAATAAATGAAATATTTTCAATTCTTGTGCATGTGTAAATGAAATATTTTAAATTCTTGAATGACATGGTCAAATAATCCATTTTAAAATAGTAATTAAAAAGAAAAACGTGAAGTCTGTACCTTGCCTTTTCTTTATAGATTGTCTCTCAGCGTAAACACACAGATAACTGGGATATTATCTATTTATTGTAGCATAAAAGTAAATTGTTTCACCAGCACTCTACACTCTCTTTTGAATAAGATGAGGAAATAATATAAATGTTTTCTAATATCAAAAAAGAAGTTAACATTATATACACAATGGAAATGCATAAAACTTTCTTTGAAAAATTCTCTCCAAAACATATTTAAATTTTGTCTAAATACTAGACTGAACTACTAGTTCATACAAACTAAGGGTAAGAAAGGCCTGACTCAAATGATGGTATGGTATGTCAAAAGTAGAAAGTCAGACTGCTGAAATCACTAAAATGATAGGTAGATAGATAGATAGATAGATAGATAGATGGAATTTTCTACCATAAACACACTCTGCTTTGGTGAAAAATATCAGTAAAAATGCATTTAGAACACAAAAAGTACTTAAATAATAATAATTAAATTACAAAGTTTTTTTTTTCTTTTCATTAAAATTGTATAAAAGATAATAGTATGAGTTCTTTTTAGCCAAGAGTGATGGCACATACTGCAATTTTACTTTGTGGGAGGCTGAGGAGGAGGACTGCTGTGAGTTTGAAGCCAGCCTGAAATGCATCATGAAAACCTGTCTTAGAACAACAAAAAATATTTTCTTTTTAATTGGAGCAATGAAATTGTGGCAGTAGTTGAAACAACATTCATTTAAAATGCTACTAAAATGCTAAGCAAATGCACAGTATTACGGACATAGCACTACGTGATATGGGAGTGATTGAGCAGAGAAAAATAGTTGTAATGAGATTTTTCATATTCTGATATTTAACTTCATGATTGACATGTTAATTTTAACATTCTGCCATTTGATTTTATGTGTGAAAAGAGCAAAAAAAATTCTGAAACTTGCTATACCACTAATGATCCATTTAATGAGAAGTGTAGGGGCTGGGGATTTAGCTCAGTGGCATAAGTGCCTGCCTGGCAAGCACAAGGTCATGAGTTTGATCCCAGGTACCACAAAAAAAGAAAAAAAAAAAAGAACTGTATTTGATCTTGTGTTCTTGTGTCTCTTTTTTCAGCCTAGAAAAACTTATTCCTACTCCTTTTAAGTTACAGAATAATGTAACATTTATGGATTATATTCAGATTATATTAATGAAACAAATTTTATAAAATATGTTCAGTCAAATTTAAAAGTTTGGATTTATCTAGCTCATAAAGGTAGTTCCAAAATCTCAGTTGATTTAGCTCCATGTGGACAGAAACAGAGCCTTGTTGGATGGGTACAAGCATGAGATCAGAGAGACCGTATCAAATTAACGGACAAAAATTCAGACAGCAGTCTGGATTAGGAAACTGCTATGCTTTACACATATTTCTACTATTTAGCATTTGCCTTTTTCATTTTTAACAAATTCTATGTGCTCTGTTTATATAGCTAAATATTTTTTAAATCATATTTTCCATAAGGAGTATTTATTTTACTTATAATTCCATTAGTAGATAAATCATACTGTGTGTAGTCATTTATTTATTTTTTTTCAGTTCTATATTATTTTCTTCATCTGTTCAAACATTGCCATAGGATGCTTCATGGCTAAAAATAGCTATCATAAGGTGTATGAAACAACCTAATTTTTGTATGTATTAATTTTTGAGACTCATTTATAATTTTTAGAAATGCATAATTTCCCACCATTAAGCAAAGCTCATCACCAGATCTTTATAGAAAAAGAGAAGCCAAGTATTAACTTAAAACTCCACTTTATAATTCTAGTGAGGTATGACTCCAATCTAGCTGACAATATTAAATTTAATAGTCTTTAAGACTACTACAGCAATATAAGTGATACATTATTATTTGGCCACTTTAATGAACAACTTATCCTTTTGGTTCTAACTTATTTTTTTAATTGGTGCATTTTAGATATACATATGATCACATTCATCATAGAAAATTTGTGCCTATGCATGGTATATTTTTATTCTTCTTTTTATTCTATTCATTACCCTCCTTTTAACCACTCTTACTCTTCTTATTTACAAAAAATTTGTTTCTGTTTTTCCCTTCAATTCTCTTTTTATACTTGTCTCTCCCCACCACCTGTTTCCCCTCCCATTTGAATATTCTCTCCCCATTTCCCAATATCTGCACATTTTGGTCCTTATTTGTACTTTCAGTTTCTCACATGAGAGAAATAATGCATGATTTAAATATGTGTGTATAATGTCTTTCGCTTAAGAGTAGCTCTGGGTGGTTGAGACAGGAAGCTTGAAGTTTTGAGTCCTGTTGGGGTGATTCAGTGACTTAGCACAACTCTGTTTCAAAACAAAACAAAAATTGGTCCAGAGATATACTTCAGGGCAAACACCCTGGAGTCAATCCCCAGGACCAGAAAAAAAGTCTGTAGACTTCCAATCCTCATTTTTCCAATGTCTTCAAGTGATTTTGTTGACACTAGAGTTTGAGAATCAAAATGATATATTTTTATTTAATGAGACTTAAAAAGCTTGGCAAAAACTGGAAGAAACACAATACACTTCTTTTTACTCTCCTAATCTGTAGGTCTAGAAATAACTAAGTTATATTGGTGAATAAAAAAAGAGTATCAGTAAAACTGTAAAGAGTAGACTTTTGGGGAAAGACGTTTCAGCTTTTTGTTTTTCTTTTACATACCAGAGAGGACAGTTAAAGTGAGGGTGATCTAAAAATGATGTAGAACAATCCATACAAGTGCAAACACATTTACTGGATTTGAAAAAATCAAGCTTTTGGCACTCCAGCAGTGACACAGCACCAAGCATCTTAAACAAATTCAATAATTTCCATTGTCCCCAATTTTATCATGCTATACCCTATACTGTCCCTAAACATATTATAATACAAATAATACATCATTAATATCCAATAAAAAGTTAGAAAAAATACATAACTCACCATATTGTGTAAGGAAAGTTTAACGACACTACTGTTAAGATGAAATAATTTGGAAAATTATGCGGAAAATTTTAATATGTTATGACAGAAAAAGTCACATTCAAATACACTAGATTATGATCGGTTCAAAATGATAGAGACAAATATGACAGGCCAAATGGATAAAAAAAATCATATATATGTGATAAATGTACTACAGCCCCTTCACATGGCAAAAAACAAGTTAGCCTTCAAACTGTCTCAGAGAAATGCAGAAAAAAAAATAAAAATTTTAAGTAAACTTGACATAGGGGAATGAAACTCCCAACCTACTAGATGTCCAGTACAGTCCCTGTTCTCTAAAATTGAAGAATAAATTTTGGGAACAGTGGAGGTTAGCAGTGGAATATATTTATTGAGAGAAAGAAAGTTTCTGTCTGGGAGACAAAGGGGTCCCAAGCAGATTGCAAAGTCTGCCCCTTTTGGGATTTTATAGAGCAAAACTGTGAGTATTGGGTCCTGACCTAGATCCCCAATCTCCCAAATGAGTGTATGGTGGAGGTTTTAATAAAATGAGACAATTGTTATAATGTTAGGGCCTTAGGAGGGTCAAAACCCTTTAGTTGAGCTTGAGACTCCGAGCTAAGACCAAGGCTTTTTAGTATCAGCTAATTTTTATTAGGACAAATGGAGGGGAAACTGAGGAAATTGCAGGCAATGAGGAGGACCTTGGAAGTCACTTTAAAGACTTCTCCATGTAGTAAATTATGCCAATTTAGGAGAACTGTCCTATCTCCAATTGACATTTAGGGTAGGATTGAGACTGCAGGAGTGAAATTCCTGCAGCCGCAGTCTCTATCTACTTAATTGGTGTTTGAGCCGAGTGTCGGCAGCTGTGGCCTAATCTTGCCCTTTGAGGTTTCTCTGGCCTCACGGGCCACTACAGGTCTCAGCCAGGACCAGTGATTCATAGAGGTTCACTTACTATGAATCAGTTCCCGGCACCAGGCAAGGGGCCAAGGCCTAGGACAGACTCACAGATCAATATAGAGAGCCAATTAGTAACATTTAAAATCCTGCTCAGAGCTGCTTTATAGTGGTCTCTAACACATGAGGTAGATGGGTCCAAGACTGGGAAAACATGAGAACTAGCAAGGCAGGCGGGCATGAGGTGGGGCAGAACTATGGTCAACCAGTAAAATTAATTGTTCAGGTAAAATTGACCAAATCAGGGACAAATGGAGAAGTGATCAAGTAGTAAGCAAGCAATTTAAGAAGCAGTGACTCTTCCTGTGGGGTTTAGGTTAGTGGCTCCTTCTGGTTTCCTCAAGTTCAACTACTTCTATTTAGCGTATCAATCCTTGATGTTTATAATTTCAGGGTGTGGTTGCATTTGTTTTGCCTTTTATCTTGAGATCAGACCGACAGCAGAGGTCTGTCTCCTTTGTAAGGCGTCTAGTCTTCTGCCTGGCTCCATCAGGGGCCTAGCCCTCTCTGACTGCCTGTATTTCTAACTCAGCTGTCCGTAACAGGTGGGTACTGTATCTATCTCTTTCTTCATGACTTGTGTCAAAAATATAAACTGGTTTAAAACTGACCAACTGATCATTTAATTTAAATGCCTCAGTAATTTATTTTCTCTTTCATTTTAGTTTTAATTAAAAACAAAACAAAACAACCTTTTTGATGGGGGGGGCTAAAATTTGGAAGAAGTCAACAAGGTCCACTTTTATACCAAGTGTGTGTCTCAAGAAACATTAGGACTTTGAACTGAAATGTTCATTTTTCATTTTGGGGGTAAATGCTTTTAAAGATGGCAGCTGGTTTTATTTCATATTAATTATGTAAAAATTAAAGGAAAAAAACACAAATTATTGTCAAATAAAGACTACATTTTTACTTTTGCAAAATCTTTTACCTGTCCAGTTGGGAAGTTAAAGTATAGCAAAATCGTTACAATTTGTGATCAAAGTAAGAAAATTTTATAAAAGTCACAGACTCTGAAAAGACCAGAAAAAAAAAAAACCCAAGAAGAGGGGAAAGTAGAAGAAAACTAATGAAAAAAAAAGAGAGATTTGCTAGCATGAATCAATGTAATACATATTAAAAATTTATTTATTTATTTTACTGATATTTTATGTTCCTGTTAACTACACATTATATAATAAGACCCTCCCAACAGAGTAACAAGACCAGTGAGATGTCAAGCATGCCCTTCAAAAAGACTAGGAGAGCAAAACACATGTACTGTCAGTCCAAGCAATATATACATATGGAATGTGCAGTTGTCATGTATGAAGACTGCCTTGGGAGTGAGAACTGAAGTAAAAATTGTTTTTGTTGTAGATTTCTATTGGTGTTTTTACTGTAGTTATAGAACTCTATTTCTGTTGTTATTTTTTAGACTTTGTACACCAAACAACAGTTGATGGATGTTTAAATTTTTTTATGTTTTTCATAAACTCAATAACTATAAAAACTTCAACACTTCTTTTGATATTTTTCTTGTTAAGAACTCACTGTTTAATATAATAAAACTCATAAAATTAGAAGCAATAAATCATCAGTAGAAATATTCTAAAGCTTAAACATGGATATTATACATCCTCAACAATGCATCATTATGACAAAATTGAAGTATGTCTTATTCATAATCACTTATGACACAAGAATGATCAAATAGATAATCTAAAAATAACTGTAGGTCTGTAGAAGTTTTCAAAATTTGAAAATGTATTTCAAAATGTGCAAACGAAATAATATCATACCCAAGTACTTCAATACATTTAGTATGGTAGAGTCATATATGAATAGAATTAAACTTTTCTGATTTGAAAAATCCAGTCTGTCTTACCTGAAGACAAAACAGGCAGAAAAAGTTGCAGATACCAGAAAGAATTTAAATTACTAGGCTTTATCAAATTTCTGGAAAAGATTTATTGCAGGACACATAATTTATAGGATTATTTTATAATATTCAGCTAAAGAGTCAATGCAAAAGAGTGCAGGAGATCCATTCACACACTAGAGACCCAAAAAATTCAGCTGAAGGCTTAGATCTCGTGGCAATGTCCTGCATGAGTCCAGCTGAAGACCTGAAGCCCATGGCAATGTTCTCCACAAGTCCAGATAGAGGCACTGCGCCCACAGCAATGTCTCCTGCAAGTCTGTACCTCGGATATGCACTAAGAATGTCTAAAGGTCAGTGGAGGAAGCTAGAAGTTCTGCACCAGCAGGATGAAGGATCTGTGCCAGCAGGCTAAGGGAGCTGCACTGTAGCCAGGAAGCTACCTCAAGGTAAAACCAGATCTGGCCTGAAGTGAATCACAGAGACAGTGAGATCTCAAGCACCTCTGACAATAAGAACAGCTGAATTAATTTCAGGAAAGTCAATGTGACACGCTATTCAGGGAGAAACATTACATCACATCATCTTCAGTTCTGCTTTTACACTGTTGAGAAAAATCCTCAGGTGGCCTTCTACACCCAGAACCTCGCTGATTCAGTTCAGCTGGGTGTTACAAACTAACTATTAGTTAATCCACCACAACATATAAATTTTAAAAGATCATATGATACTTTAAACATGTAACTGACAAAAAAATATTCCTAGTAAGTCTATTATGTATTGACATTCTGATGCATGACATCCATTGTATTTATTAATACATACCAGCCTGGTAAACTAGGCTTCATATAGAAGATTATAAAGTATGATACTTTGCTTTTTATCAACTTATATGGACAAAAAACACACAAAAAAGGAAAATGTTCTTTTAGTAAAAGACTCTGGGCTCAATCTTCAGCACTGCACAATCTAGGCAAATTAATTAAAAAACAATTCTTGATTTGAATTATTTAGTTCTAAATATTTAAATATTATTTCATTATTATGATATTAATGAGAGTTGGCTTCCTAGACCTCATAGTCATGGTTAAATGCTATAAATTGTGGAGTCCATAAACTAAAAAGATGCAAATGTAAAAGTCCTTTGTGCTGGTTAACTGTATTTGTCAATGCTCTTATCTACTAACTGTAGACACTATTTCATCCACTAGCACGCCTATTCACTCTCACGCCTAGGAGCTTATGATTATTTTACAGGATATATACAGAGCAATGTCTATTCACTTAAAATTAAAAATTTTATATTTGTTTTGGCTTCCAGTTTGTTCCTTAGTGAAATCATTTGACCCACATTTTGTTATCTGTGACTTTATAAATATTAGAGAAAATGATAAAAGGTAAAAGTATTATCCTTAAATTCAGACACAAGGAAAGAATATTTTCTATCAAAAAATTTTCTCAAAAATTTGTTAGAAGTGTTAGTGAATAAATAGTAGAAAAGAAATTAGGTAGCAATACTAGAAGAAAACACAAAACACATTGCCATCAAAAGATTGTTTCTATGGAAAAATAAAGGGATAGTTTTGCACATAAATAGGTAAATTATAATACATAGAAATTAAATTTTTATACAGCAGGAAAAAGAATTTTTAAAAGTTTTCTGTACATAGAGATATGTTTATTTTAATATTAGTTTTTCCAAGAACAAAAAGATTATTTGTATTCTGATTGATTCTCTTGCATCATGAAGGTTTTCACCTTGGCTATTCCTGACTTTATGTGAACTGAAGGACTTTTATTTTAATACTTTAGAAGGTACATCATTCTTCCTTGGAGAATTTCCTCACTATCATGTACTGGTCAAGTGATCTTCTGAAAGTATTTCCAATTCTGTCCATATGTGTCCAGGGGGAAGATACACATGATCCTTGTTGTGCCACCTGAGCTGGACACAAAATTCAGTTTAATGGAGTTTTCCTCTGAACAAGCCCAAGGTCCAAGTAAGACCTTGGAGAAAAAAGACAGGGCTTCTCCTCCGTGCAACTCTCTCAATAGGAAAAATCTTTGAAGCAGTCCTCACTTCCTTAGTTCAACAAGACCACTGCTAAGCTTATGTTCCTCTTCCTACAAAGCAACAGCTAAGTATTGCCAGGAGGAGGACCAGGCTAGAAGTGGGCAATCAGATTTTAAATACTTGGTCTCATTTTATGCTGTCTCTCTGTCTCCTTCTCTCAAAGCTCAAATATCTGAATCCGTGCAATGTCTAAAAAAAGTTACTTCTTATTTCATATTTGTTTCCACCAAATTTAGTACCACTTTCTTTGATAAAGCCAGAGGAGGGAATCTCATTCCAAACACTCAGCTGTAAAACATCTCTGTGCTTAGCTTTCAAATACTATCAAGATTTGACTATGTGCTGCTATAAACATGGGTGTACATATATCACTGTGGTATGATGTTTTCAATAATTCTGGGGAAATGCCCAGAAGCGAGATAGCTGTATTAAATGGGACTGCTAATCCTAGCTTTCTGAGGAACTTCCACACTAATTTCCACAATGGTTGCACCAGTCTACACTCCCATCAATAAAGGAGAAGTGTTTCTTTTTCCCCACAGCCCTTCAAGCATTTGTTATTGGTTGATTTCTTGATCTTGGCCATTCTTTCTGAAGCGCAGTGGAATCTCAGCATTGTTTTAACTTGCATTTCTCTAAAGACCAATGATGCTGATCATTTTTTTTCATATTTACTTGCCATTTGTATTTCTTCATCTGAGTTGCCCATCGACCAAGGAATGGATTAAAAAGATATGGTATTTTTATAAAATGAAGTACTACTTAGCTATAAAGAAGGATTGCATTGAGGCTTTTATAGGTAAATGGATGAGACTTTAGACCATAATCATAAGTGAAATAAATCAGACTCATATTGTCTCCCTAGAATAAGAAATTTAAAGAGTAAGTAAGATCCAAGATCTACAATAGATGTTATGAAAGGCTAAAAAACTTCTAAAAGGGGAAAAATAACTAGAATGGGGAAAGGAGAAAAGGAAGGGAAAAGGAAAATAATACAAACTTATTTACATATACATAATAGCTAAGATGATTATACTACTAATTCCATGAGTTCTTGGAAATGAACAGTTAATACCCATATGATTAGCTCAATTTTGAATGTCTATATCTAGTAACCTAAGCAACTCTTGAAGACAACAACACGCAATGTAACAACCATTATTAATTTTTTTTGGTTGTTGTTCTTGTAGTTGCTGTTTGTATGTCTCTTGCTTTTTTTTTCTTTGCTGTGGTTTTTTTCTTTAAAATTAAAAAAAAACTATTATTTCTGCTTCTTTCCTGTCACTGTAACTGGACCATATCATTATCAGTATCCTTTGATGACTCCTTAATATCCTATAACCTGTATGTAATAACACACCCTGGAAATAATAACTAAAACTTCCCTTGTTTTTCTTCCTTCATACATAATCCTTTCAAGTCTTAACATGCTTCATTTTTTGACATACTCATTGCTTAGCCTTCTACACATTTCAGCCTTATACCTGAAACTGTGTAATTGATTTTTCCAGTTGAATATCTAATAAGCATGGAAATAGATCTAATCAAAATGTGGTTTCTAATCTCTCCCATTAACCCTAACTAACCAATACAACAAATAAAAACAAAAACTAAAATTTTTACAACCAGCTACTTTTAATACCATTATCAAACAGATATACATTTGTTTAAGCTTTACAACATCTCCCATCTGGATTATTACAATAATGTAACTGCTTCCTACTTCTACTTAGTTACAAATAGTCTTTTGAAGTATATTTCAGATTGTTAGTCCTCTGAACGAATTCTTTCAAATGGTTGGTCATCTCACTAAACATAAATGTGTCTCTTTTCCATGGATCATAAAACTCAACATAAATCAATTATTGTCACCTCCACTGGCCCATCTCTTTCCTCAGTTAGGTACAGTATCTCTGGAATCTTTGCTCTTTCTGAAACAGACTATCTTCTTTTATCAAATTCTTCATTTTTCTCTATACCATGGACATCTTCCTCTGTAAATAGTATTCATGGAGCCAATTTCGAGATTTTAGTACTCAAAGTTCATTTTATTAATAATTATATCCCCAGATACACTGAATATTTTCTTAGAAAATGCTATATATTTACCATGCTTATTTTGCCTGTAACATTTTATCTCAGCAAACATGACATACACCAGAAAAACAACTATAAACATTGAAAAAGACTGAATTTTGAGGGCTGGGGATTTAGCTCAGTGGCTTAAGTGCCTGCCTGGCAAGCACGAGATTGTGAGTTCAATCCCCAGTACCAAAAAAAAAAAAAAGAACAGAATTTTGCAATAGTTAAATATCTTGAAACATCATTGAGAAATATTTTTGTCCCTATTACCATAGTACTTGGTTAGCCAACCAAGATGTATTGAATGGCACATTGATTTTTCCCAGATTATATTGATAAATGGACAAGTGTTTGTTGAGTAATCCTATATTACTGAAGTTCCTTTCTGGGGGATGCAGTGTAGTCATACTTTGAATTCTTGCCCTCAAGGAAAATACTGTCTTATTGAAGACACACAAAAAATTATTGTTTATGTCTTATACCAGTCAGTATTGTAATAAAGCAGTGTTGCAGTTGATATTAATGGAGGCTTAGCTGGAATGAATAAGGAAAGATTCTCTGATAAAATGGTAGCTGAATTTAAACCTATATGATATTAAAAGAAATCATTTGAGTAGATACACTGTAACTCTTAAGTCTATGGTATAGTTTCCATATAGCCTGTTACACTGATATGAGGCTGGTATTTTTAAGAGAAGGAAAAATAGCCAGAGAATTCCAAATTCCAGGAATGCATGTAGATAGTTAAATGAAGCTAAAGTGGTAGTTTAAATTCAAGCCATAAGACACTCAATGATACAAGGTAAATTATTTTTAATTATGATTGTAATGACAATTTATTGGAATCTTTTATAAGAAGAAATTTGTAATGGGAACTTACCATACTATTTTAGAAACAGAAATTGTGTTGTATGATTTAGGGTTGAGAACTAGTTCTGAGGGTGTTATCTAATAACAAAAAGCCAAAATAAAACAAATGAACAAATTAAGAGATTTTATATAGTCTATTCAAAATTTTCAGAATGAATGCTAAGCAGAAAATATGGAATTAAAGATGGTATTACACTACCAGTCACAGGCCTAGAAAAGGCTTTCACAAAGATCGCACTGGATGAAATCCAGAAGGTATATTTCACTACTTTTCCCTTTCATAACTATTTCAAGCATGATCTAATAAAACCAAAAGATAAAAAAAAAATGTTCAAACATCACTTTCAATATCTTACAAAGTAGGGAGTTAAATTTGCATAAAAGCCAAAATTTTTGAAATAACCAATTATTAATGGCAACTACTACATTTCCTTTTATGAAAGTCATGAATAAGAGATGAATAAATATTTAAATTTGATCAAAATTAATATCCAAAATATCTCATTTGTGTAAGACCTACATTTTTTAATTATAAATATTTTCATAAATAGAAGCAATATAGATATCAATATAAAATTTATACAGTTTTACAGCTTAGTAATTATTAAGCATTCGGTAAAATAGCAATAATATGTATTTAGCAAATACCCTATATACAAATTAGAAATTAACTTAGAAGAAAAATTCAAAATAATCCAAAAACCTTAATGATGGTAATAGAACAGGCAAATCTATAGACTAAAAATCACACAGAGAATCAGATCCAATACTATCATACTACTCATTGTATTTTGTTGCAAGTAAAATCTGTAGTTTTGTTGTTACAGATGCAACTATTTATTTTAACTCCATGCCAAGAATGCCAAGACATTATATAATACAACTGAAAGCCCTTTTATAAGTGAAAGTGAATTTCACCTGCAGAGGTTTGCATAGTTGTAAGATGCAGGCACAGTTTTATGAGCTTATCAGTCTTACACACAGGAAAATCACTAACAATGATGGTCTTGTTACATTCATGTCTTATAAGTGGCCTAAAAAAATATTCCTTTCTATTTCTTACAAAGATGTTTTTTTCATATAACATCCATGTAAAATTACTTGTATTTGAAATGGTTTATTCCTTCCTTCAAATGTCAGGTTATTAAATTTCTTTTTATTTCTCCATGGAACCATATGATTATCCATTGTGTAGAAATGCCACAGAACAGCTGTGACCTTACGTTTGGAGACAACTGCCAAAATGAAGTGTCGGAGCCAGCAAAAATAGCATTTTCTGATGAAGGGAGCAGCTTCAATAACATTAATCATGTGTTTATAATCACTAATGCAGGTGTAGACCATTGAATACATACTAATAAAATTACTATTTACCTTGATACTCCTCATTACCACTAAATTAGAGCAGAATTTAAAGATGTAGTTAGGTCACCAAAAGCAATATCTAGATTATTCACACCGACAGAAAGATGGGTGAATCCTAAGGTTGAATTTATTTTATATCACATTTTACAATTTGGAAACATCTTTATTTTTCAACCTTTATATACTTGTTTTAGAATTAGGAATTAAAATTTTAACTTCTAGCTATTGTTGAATGCTCTCTAAAACTTTTCTGGGACTGACAATAGTCCATTTTTAAATTGAATTTAATCACTATTTTTCATCAAAAAGAACAGTTTGTGCTTTCATTGTTCGATTGTTTGATCATTTTTTTATGCCTGTGTCTTGTAATCTGAACAACTACTTTGAAGATAACAATATGCAAAATATTAACCAGTGCTAACATTATTTTGTTTGGAACTTCTGTATCAACATTTTTATTCTTTTTTGTTTTTAAAATAAAAATAAATATATGAATTTTAAAATAGATTTTAAAAATTATTTTTACCATAATGATATTTATTATTACATAAAACAAGGACATAGTTTCTGTTGTTGAAAATATAATTACATGAGGAAAACGGTATTAACCCCACTCATGAAGGAAGAGGCCACATAGCCTAAAAACCATAAAGGCCTCATCACTTAACATTTTATACACTTTTAAAACAAACTCATAGCAAAAACTATATAATAAAATAATATTTGGACATTGATAACCCCAAATTATGAGAAAAAATTATTAATTCTGTAGTAAAAAGTAAATATTTACTTATATAAGTTTCACTAAATGTAGTTTGGGATTATTGGAATTCAAATTGTACATTTTTTGCTGTTCTTTACAATGTTAGAGAGGACCACTGTGTTGAGACAGTATCTCACTATGTCTCTAAACTGCCAGGGCGAATGTCAGCAGGTAATCTTCTTGCGTCAGCCTCCAGGAATATTGGGATTACAGATGTGTGCTACCAAACCAGGACAAAGAACACTTGCTTGGGAAGTTTAGGAGAGGCAATTTGCTTTTAAATATACAAATTAATATATAACTCACTGTCATGTTTAATTTGTTAAAAAATACATTTTGATAATCTAGACAAGAAAATAATGACCAGATAGTGGTTTTGCATTTGGTGTAATATAAACCATGAAAATTTTAGGAGACTAATTATTTTAAAATTGTTTCACATTTTTTTCTGTCAAATTTTTATTAGTACATGTTTACAGTACATAAAGATTATATTCAGCATGGAGAGTTGATATGTATATATAACACATCTTAATTATTTGTAATTTGTTAATGGGGCCAGGGTAAAACAAACCTCTATGGAGACTTCTACATCTCTACTCACTTGTAAGACAAAATATTAGATGAAACATTTGTCATAAAGTTTTATTTAAAATAATTAGATCTACAATAATGAAAAGGCAGTTTCAATATTGAACAAAAGGAATAATTCTTAAGTTATCATATGTAATTAATAGATGAGGGATTTCTTACCTTCCTTAGTGTTCCTAATATCAAAGACATTACCTGAGATGTAGTATTTGAATCATTAGTTGAAAGGCTGAATAAACAAAAACTATGCATAGAAACATTTGAAAGAAATTTAATAACATTCCAGAAAGAACAATGTAAGATTATTTAACTAGAATAGAAAACAAAATCAACTAGAATCATCAAATTAAAAAAATAAATTAAATCTAAACTTGTTAAGGTGAAGACAGTTAATGAACTGCAAGAGAAGACAAAATTGCACAGAAAAAAAGAACAATAGAATAAGAAAACATTGAAAAGTTAAAAAATGGGAATGACAGGATACTAAGCAATATATCTATATTAAAACATAGTTGTGAAGCTAATATAATGTATTGGTGAATATGTTACAGAAATTCTGAAACAAGATGTTCTTATTTTTCTTAAGTATAGACAGATGATACTGCTAATCACTAAATCTCTTATCAAGGAAAAAGAGAAAAGAACAAAACTAAGGAAAATTTTTAAAACACAAGAAACAGATTTTGAGAACACTACATGATAATAAACATTTTTAATAACCAAAACATATAAAATTAAGCAACTTACAGAGTTCTGAGCACAGTCCATAAAAAATTGAAAGCACATAGAATTAAAAAATTTAGATGTTAAGAAAACATAAAATGAGTTCAATCATACAAGCTACCATGCAAATATGAACAAAGAAACTCAAAAGTTATTTCAAACTACAATTTTGGCAAAAAAATAGAGTATGACAGGTGAAAATCCTGGTAATAATGAAGACAAAGTTATTTTCCTTCACCGTTTCTGAGAGATGAATTTGTAATACCGAGAAAAATTTTTCATCGTCTAATTAAGCTGAAAGTGTACACGGCTTCTGACTCAGCAGTTTCTCTTTCAGTTGAGCACCCACCCCTTTGAATCTGCAGCAAGAGTAGAAGACAAGTAGGCCTGAGGGTTAACTGGGTGACGCTAAAAATAACGTTATAATGGAGACCCTGGGGAGGGAGCCTAAGTCCTTAAAGGAAGACTTCCTGTATAAAATGTTTCCCATTTAAACAGCTGAAATGCGAAATGTGCTCTTCATAACTATGTAAAAATAAAAATAGATTATAAAATATCATCAAGAATGAAAAATAGGATACAAATTAGGTATAAAATTTTCATAACTAATATAAAATATTGTTTTATAAGGGTATTCGACTTGTACATGAATAAAAAAAAATTTGATTTGGAAATAAGGTTAAATTCATGGCACTGACATTATATTTGGAATAGGAAAAAGGGCTTATGATCTTTAATAAATTTTAGCTCTGGTTACTAACCACTTTGGAGGATTTCAAGAAATAATAAAAATAATATATATTATTAATAGTTATTTCTGAGCTTGAGAGTTATTTCTTATAATTTATAATACATTCCTTTAGTTTTCACATGTCTGAAAAAGCAAATGTAGATTTTAATGAAAATTCAATTTCTCAATTAAATTCTCAAACTTGCTCTCTCTATACATAGAATGAGGCAGATCAAAGTATTATTCAGCTCAAGAATTATTTAATAGCATAAACTTGAGATTCTTTTAGTATCTCAAGTAAAAATAATAAATAACCAACCACTCAATATATTTATTCAGGGAAATGTAGCTCTTAGGTAAATTTTCTACTTTATGACATTGACCTTTAGAAGTTTCTTTTGGAAAAAAGAATTTCACTAGCTACAAAGGAAAAAAAAATCATCGTTATGTCTTTGTGTTAGACACTTTCAAGTCTCTTAGTGTTCAACCATGAGCACACATTCTGTCATCCTGCTGAGATCTGCCAAGCAGCAAATCTGCACAGAGACCCCATGACAGCAGCAGTTATTATGGCCATTAAAGCAGCCCTCTGAATTCCAGAATGGGCTACAGGGGAGGCTCTGCCAGTCATCAGTTCTGCTTATCTGTGCAGCTCTTGAGATTTTAGTACTTTAATCTGAACAGTATTTTTAGGAATATAAAAGTAATTTAACCTTGTAAAGGCTGTGAAGACAGACTATCAAGTCATTAAAAATAAATAGGCTACTTTGAAACAGCCAACTGAGAAAAAGTCTTAGGGAAGTAAAAAAGTCTGTTATTATGTCCTACTTCCAAAGCATGCAAGAATCATAGCCAAGAATAAGATAGCTGTGTGTCTCTTTGTCCTCTGCAAATTGAAAATATGCTTTTAAAAATGGACGTTATATTGTTATATTTGATAAGTTCCTGAATTTTAGGCATGAACTCCTGATTGATTAAATTCGAGTTGTGATTATGACTCTTTGCTGTACCTACATATGCAGCACTCACTTATTTTTTCTGTAGTTGTTGATTCACTGGATAAAAGTCTTGTATTATTTAGATGTTCCAGCACAAGTTAAAGAAATAGAAAAGTCAGAGGAGCTGCATGAATTTACTCAAATGCAGAATTGTTAAAATGCATTGAAGATCTCTTAAAGTTTGAAAAGTTACCTTTTAATTGTGACAATTTAACACACTGATGAGTTCATAGATCTAAATCACAAAAGATACAAAATTTAATGGGAAACGTTTTCTATCCTAATATTTTTTCACATACTTCTGAAAGAAGGCTCAGCTACAGAAAAGAAGTAAAAGAGACACTGAAATATATATAGTCTTAATTTATCAAATTAATGAAGGCATTCACTTAAGTGTCCATGTTTTCCCACTAATGTCCTTCCCTGACAAATGGCAATTATGTTCTCTATGCAGGAAAGAGGCATTTTTTAGGTGCTGTGAACAAGTTAACCTACTGTCAAATACTTATTCTCAGTTTAACACTCTACTTTGAAATGCTTGTTTTTTTTGTTTTTTCTTTTGTCTCTTTCCCATTGTAATATATTATTACAACTAAATTGTGAAAATATATTTGCATAGATCGACAGAAATTATATATTTTTACAGTGCTTACCCCTTCTTCCCTTCAGTCATAAAATACTGTGATGAGAAAACTTTTTCAGGTTGAGTGACAGGTCTCACAGGAACCTTCAATTTAAAAAAAAAAAGGATAAAATATGTAAAAGTTTTCTGGTATAACTGAGTGAAACAGCATTGCCATTTATAAATGACTGAAGATTGAGTAATCTTAAAAGTGGAAGAATGAATTAAAGGAACAAAATCCCATTTTAAAACTGATTTCTGTTAGTGACTTGTAAACATTAAAACAGAGACAATCAGGTAAACAGTGTGGCGTGGAGACAGAAGCTGCTGCTGTGTCACCAAAGGTCCTAGGATTCTCTTTCCTGATCTGGTGCTAGTGCTGTTCTAGCTGCTGCATATACTGGCTGTACTGCAGCTCAGATCATCTCCCAGAGTGCCCTGCGCTATTAGTGACGCTCACATCAGAGAACTTTCTCTAGGGCAAGGATCAATGAAAAAAACATAACCTACTACCCTTTCCTCCAACAGGAACAAACTTTATGTTTCAGTTTACATTGTCAGGTTAAACTTGCTTGAATTTTTTTTTTCTCTATTTTTGTCCCTAAAGTTCTTTGAGATTCCTCATGGCAACATTCCTTTAGTAAGTCTCTACCATGAGAAACCCTCTTTCAGGACCTGTTATAGGAAATCTAAGAGTGAAGTTAATAGAAGAAAACAAGTTAAGAAGACAGACAGAAAAGATGAGCATGACAACCAGTTGTGGTGGTAGATTGAGATAATCCTTGGACTCTGGGAGTCTGGGGCAGGAGGACTACGAATCTGAGCCCACCCCGGGCAGCACAGTCTTAGTGTCACCTTGTCTGAATATTAAAACTAACTAAAAGGAGGCTGGGAATGTAGCTTTTTGCAAAGGTTTTGGGTACAATAGCTAGTAAGCCAAAGAAGGAAAGGGGAGAATGAGAGAGAGATGGGGGGAGAGAGTGAGTGCAAGAGAGGTAGAGGGAGAGAGAAGGAGAGAGGGTAAGAGGGAGAGAGAGAGAGAATGAGATAGAAGAGGAATAGAGAGAGAGAGGCCAGGAAGGCAGAAAGGCCTGCAGGCAGGCAGGCAGGCAGGCAGGCAGGCAGGCAGGCAGGCAGGCAGGCAGGAAGGAAGGAAGGAAGGAAGGAAGGAAGGAAAGAAAAAGAAAAAAAGGTATTTAAATCACTAGTAAAATATGTCTTGAATAGAGGAGTGAATGTAGACTAGGAAAATAAGATATCATCCTCTGGTCTGGGAAACTTCAACATTTAGAGACATAATCAAAAAAGAAGAGCCAACACCAGAAATGCTGCTTGACAGTCTTATGAGATAAAATAAGCAAGTGAAGATAATGTACCAAGAAGGTGATGTGATCAGATGTGTCAAATGTTGTGAAGTGATTAAATAAAACAAGGACCAAGAATTGATCACTGGAAAAACAGACATCAAAACAAGGCGAAGGTGTAACCCTCTTACATAATCGTAGCAAAAGCATCACTCTGAATACTTCACTTCGTGGAAAGTGGAGAATGATTTAGACACTTCAGGAGGACAAAAGAGCCAGTGGCTCTAAAGAACTGGAGCAGAA
Organism: Hydrochoerus hydrochaeris; assembly: GCA_004027455.1. Lineage (NCBI taxonomy): Eukaryota > Metazoa > Chordata > Mammalia > Rodentia > Hydrochaeridae > Hydrochoerus > Hydrochoerus hydrochaeris. The sequence continues at coordinate 136,494 of PVLA01002050.1, forward strand.
AACACCACAAAAAGAGGTGAGGAAGAAATTTTGAAGAATTTCCCCAAAAGTTAGTCATAAAACCAAAATTAAATTTATTTTATAAATTACAATGAAGGCAAAGATATCAATTTTTCTGTATATATTTACATCAATGAAAATAGATGAAAGGTATACTTGAAAAACTGTATTGCACTGTAGAGAACATTACATGAAGTGCAAAACAGAGATGAAAAGATAAATCATTACAGAAAGATATAGTTAATAAAAAAAAAGCTACACGAAATGATAACCATAAAATGACATAAAAGTGATGTATAGTTTTAATCCATCAAGTGTTAGTAATGCTAGAGGAAAAGGTACCTAGAATTACATATCATTATTTATAATTTTTTGACAATATCATTAACAACATATATTAGGATCAGTAATTCCACTCAGAATAACCTTTTTTATTTTTATGTTTTTGAGATAGGATCTCACTGTAAGTGCAGTCTGGCCTTGAATTTGCTTATGTAGCCCAAACTGCCCTTGAACTCATGGCAATCCCTCTGCCTCAGCCTCCTGGGTCCTGGGATTAGAGACATGAGCCACCATGCCCAGCACTAATCAATCTTAAGAGCATGCAATATCCTCTCTAAAATTTATATATGAAAATATTTTAATTATTTTTACTGGAGAAATTTTAAAAGCAATGTAAAATTTTAAAGAGTGAGGTTTTACATAAATTTTGGTGTATTTCCATAGTAACACAGAAGTTATACTTTTTAATTTCTTTAAATTAATCATCATAGCAAAATTTAGTATTTTTTGACACATACAAATTGTATGTTTTGTACATTGGTTTTGTTGCTGCTGAAATCCATGTGTGCTCTTTATGAGGAATTGAACAATTTACAGTCTCTGCTTATTCACATAGCTGTGTAGTTTCAACTAACATAACAGGAGCAAGAGTTTCCTGAGTCAAATATCACCCCTGGCATCCCATTGTGCTGAAGTTTCCAGATGTATTATTCCGGACTGTTGAAGGATATACATATGTAATAGAATTTATATGCAGAGTGAAAAGAAAATGCCCTTGGAAATAAAAATACCTGTAATGAGCTGCAAAGATTTGTGAAGAGTTAAATTTTGGAGGGAACAATTGACAATCACACAGACAAGAACAGATCTCCTTAGTGAGATTCATAGGGTACTGATGAAAATGAGGGCAGAAGGGATTATGACAGGCTGATTGAAATGAATGTACAGTGTTGGTTAGGGAGCTATGCATTCATTCTAGTTATGCTCCTGAAAACTCTGAAAGACCCTAATGAAGTAAAGACTCAGCAGTACAAAATGGACAGTACGGAGATTTCACTCAGTAAACGTGAAACATTTTTCTTCCTATGATCTCCTTTAGCTTCTAAAGAGATGTACATAATACAGTATTTGAGTTAGAACGTATACTTTCTGTTGTCCTTCAGCTCTTACACTGAGAATAGATTCTCTTACAATAAGTACACAAATGAATTTTATCAATCACTTTTAATTATCACTGGGGATAGAATTGTATATGATAATATACAACAAAATGATGAAAAAAGAATGATGTCTGAAGAGATTTCAAAATGTACCTATTTCTCCTATTGCTCAGAATGTATGTCGTGTCTATACAAATGTTCAGAAGCCAGATAAATCTTTAACCTACCCATTTCATACATTTTATACCCACTTCTGTTAAAAACTGTTTTTACACACACATTTTTATACTGTTAAATTTTCTAAAAATCAAAATGTTAGCAAAATGATAAAAGTATATAGTACATGTGTGTGTGCGTGTGTGTGTGTGTGTGTGCATGTGTGTGTGTGTGTGTGTGTGTGCTGGGAAGTGACCTCAGGGCCTCATGTTTGCCAGGCAGTTTCTGCACCACTGAGCTTAATCCCTGGCCTATGACCTTTCTATTATTTTTCTAGAAAATTAACATTACTAATATAGTATTGATGTTTAGTTCAAATTTGGCATTGGTTCTTAATTATAGTTTGTGACTACCAGGACTTCTTGCTATATTTTCACAGAAATACTGATAAACATAATATATACTTGTAATTTCATCAGAAAAGTTGTAAACAAGTGAAAATAAGAAATATTTATGAGCAAATGATTTTTTTAACATTCACTTTATATTTTTAGAAAGTTAGGTAAAAATTAAGAATCCTTAATTTGAAATTGTAAATTATTTTGGTTAAGCATCATTGATTTAAATAAAAGAAATGGCTTATCTTCAGGATGCAACAGGAATTCCATTGTTGGGCTGGGGATTTAGCTCAGAGGCATAAGTGCCTGACTGGCAAGCACAAGATTGTGAGTTCCATCCCTGGTACAAACAAACAACAAAAAAACTTGCTGTTGATACTGTTAGTCAACATTTTACCATAAATTTAATTTATCTAAAATTGGATCAAAATAGACCATATATGTATATATAATAATACTATCTTACCTAGAGGATATAATATATACATGTGCAAAATAGTAGTAGTATATTTTCATTGTAATGAAATACATGGTATCATTGTAAAGAAAGAGGTTTATTTACTACAGTTTTTGAGGCTGAAAATCCTATTTGTTTTAGACTCATCTCAGACAGCATCAAAACACTCAGAGCAAATGTGGGAGGAAGAAATCACATTACAGACAGGGATCCAGAGAACTGTGTGGATTCGTGAATGTCCCTTCTGTAACATTCTAGAGAACTATCTCAGACTCCCATGACAGCTACCTCAGTTCTTCTGGAGGCTGAACCCAGAGTGTCACAAATTGTGTCAGATATGTCCCTACGCATCAGATAATGCTTTGAAATTGGAAATAACAGACTTGATATTCCCACAATAGCATGAAGAGTTGTTACTCTATATTCCTAGATGGAAAAAAGAAAGCATAGTGTTGTGTAACATAAAACCATTAACATCAATAAATTGTGCACACACAATACAACATTTCACACTGTTCAAGAACACAGAAGCAAAGACTTGTCACATACATTCACTTTGCAAAACAGCTTTGGCCGCATCAACTAAGATAAAGAAATCCTACAGGTATGAATTATTTGTTCCATCACTAAGCCAGCACCGGAAGAAAGTAGGGGTATGTGTTCACTAAAACATGAAATATAAAAGGAATTATACAAGAGTAAGAATGAACCATCTTCAAATACACAATAGTATTTGGCTTAATAATGAAAAGAACAACTCAAATTCAAAATTTGAGAAATCTAACAGAGAAACATCATTTATCTGTATAACAGAATGTTTGAAAGTAAAAGAAATGAAATATGTTACATAGTACAACATGGAATAACCTTAAAAACATACTAAATGAAAACAAGATACAAAATCACATATCTAGAATATCATTTATAAGAAATATTGTCAAATTCAGAAAGATGAAAATTAGATTAATGGTTGCTAAATGTAGAGAAGAAAAAGAAGAAACAATGAATGAGGAGTGACAGTGTGTATGTACTTTCTTTGTAGAGTGATGAAATGCTCTAATTAAACAATGGTGAGATAGTGGTACAACATTGCATATATACTGAAAACTGTTAGCTCAATTGTTGGAGACCACTACGAAGCTGCTCTGAGCAGGATTTAAAATTAACTAATTGGCTTTGTATGTTTATCTGTGAGTCTGTCCTAGGCCTCGGCCCCTTGCCTGGTGATGGGAGCTGACTCATAGTAAGTGAACCTTTATGAATCACTGGTCCTGGCTGAGGCCTGTAGTGTCCTGTGAGGTCAGAGATACCTAAACGGACAAGATAAGGCCACAGCTATAGACACTTGGCTCAAACATCAATTAAGTAGGTAGAGACTGCAGCTGTATGAATTATTCCTACAGTCTCACTCCTACCATGTCTTTGTGATAAGACAGTTCTACTGAATTGACATGATGCATTACTTGGAGATGTCCTTGAAGTGACTCCCAAGGTCCTATTCATTGCCTGTGCTTTCCTCAGTTTCCCTGACCCTTGCTGTTGGACCTATTAAAAATGGGCATTCCAGAAAAGTCTTTGTCTTAGCCCTTGAAGTCTCAAGCTCAACTAAAGGGTTTTGACCCTCCTGGAGCCCTAAAACCATACCACTTGTCTCATGTTATTTAAACCTCTGTCTAGATTGGGAGGATCCAGGTCAGGACCCAATAGCTGGCGTGCCATCACTCAATGTGGATGATTTATATAGAAGGTAATTAGTCCCAGTAACACTATTATTTGAAGGATTTTTGAAAGGTATGGGAAACCAAGCAAGTCATCAAAATTCCATTTAAAAATGCTATTATTCTACTGGCATTACGATTGCTTATGTATATTACCTCAAATTTAGAGACAGAGATTATGCATTTATTACCATTTTTTCATTCAATCAGTAATGAATATGTAGATTTTCATTAGAAATTTTCACTGGTAACATTTTCTATTATGAAGAAAACTTGGGAGAAATACGACTCTTCTAATATTAATTTAACAGCCCAGTCTTGTGTCGCAGGCCTGCAATGCAGCACTGAGGTATTAGAAACAGGAGCTCTGCTGTAGGTTCAAGCATGACTGAGTTACACAAGGAGCCTTGGTCTCCAAACAAACAACAGCAGTGATAATAATAACAATAGTAATAATAATACCTTACACACTATCTGTTGACATATTTTTCAACCATTATTTGCATATTTTTATTATTTCAAAGTATTCACATTCTTGATAAGAAGATCTTAGCCTACATCTTTCTGGAATCATTAAATTCACTTTTGAATAAATGTATTGTGCTTTACTTCTCCTCAGCCATTTAAATAAAAACACTGGAGATTTGTTCGCTTCAGTTTAAAGGTATTTTAATAACTAATACATTGTTTACACTTTCCATTTCTTTAAGCAATTAGTACAATGCAAAGATAAAAGAAAATGACTTATAGGAATGGAGAAGGTGACCTTAGAACTTGCTTTGATTCTTTTTTCTTTTCTTTTTTCTTAATAAACAAGTCTTAGGAAAATTTGAAAGGAGACATTTGAATATTCTAAAACACTTATCAGATCTTTGAAAATTCTATAAACACAATGTCAGTAACTTTCAATTTCTTTAAACTAAATTCTATCCAAATTATAGTCATCTATATAATAAGTACCTAAGAATACAGTATCTTTTAAGTGTGTCAAGTGGATTTGTAAAAGCTTTGTTCCTGGTCTTAGGCCCTGCCATTGCTGCTCACCAGCTAACCCTTTTTCTCTTTCTTTACTCACCTTGTATTGGTGAAAAAAAACAAAATGTAGGTGAAAGTGTGAAGTTCAAATGGTGAATAATTAAAAAGTAAGTTTGCCAACCCATAGCAACAGCACATTATATTGTCAAGATATTAAGAGTGAATCAATTGTTTCTCTAACAAAAAATAATAATCAACAACTGTTACAATCAGAGCTACGGTATTCTATTTAAAGAAAATTGCACAAGAACTGGATTTCGGGCCACTCTAGCTAATAGAGAGTAAACTGATAAAGCATATTTCATGACAGTGTTGTCAAAGAAATGCTTTTAGAATAAAAAACTACATGTTGTAACACTTTACAAGCTTATAATCTTATTTGATCTATCTTTCTGCCATGTAAATGATAGAGATTTATGAGCAATAACTAACATCCACTCTTGATTCATTGAATAAGCATGCTTTCAGGTTACTATACCTACAACCTCCAGACAAAGAAATATAACTCATATGTTGTATTTTCAAGAAGCTTTCACAATGGGACTTTCAGTTCCTTTCTTTTCACCAATTACAAGTGGAACTCATGCTTGCCTTGCAACTAAAATATAAGAGAAAACCAAATTTCTGACAGTTTCTTACAGCTATAAATGTTTATCAACTGTGTTCTCTTACATATGAATAGGTCAGATACAGAGGTTCATTAATATAATTCCATTTCCTAGACTGCATGTTCTTAGGTTTTATTTCTTTAATCTTTACCACAATCACAGTTTTTCTATAGAGAGTCCTTTCCCAGAACTTGTCTCAGTCTGGGAAGTTTATATTTGTAATCCCCTGGAAAAGTGGTTGGAATTCTTGTGAGTTAATTTCAATCTACCACTCCCAGTGCAACCCAAGGTAAGACTAAAGACATTATATATATATATATATATATATATATATATATATATATAGAGAGAGAGAGAGAGAGAGAGAGAGAGAGACAGAGAGACAGAGACACAGAGAGATACTATCTACATCTATATATCTATATCTATATATCTATATCTATATATCTATATCTATATCTATATCTATATCTATATCTATATCTATATCTATATCTATATCTAGAGAGAGAGAGAGAGAAAGAGCCAAAGGGTCCTAAGTCCAGTCAGGATGAAGGTTCACCAGAAATAAGGCCACAGCGAAAGGCCCTACTTGGGTCTCATCAATTCTCCATGAGGGGAGTGGCTCTGGGATGGGTGACAGTGACAGTGGCAGAAAATGTGTTTCATGAATCATAAACTGGGCTAGGTGGGAGGCCTGAGATCACCTCCGCAGTATGCTGGTGGAAAGAAACGCAGAGAGAGCAATCTGCATAGCACAGCTGAGATAGTATCTAATATTTTAGGACTGGTGCTTTAGCTCTGATATAACAGTAAAGGTTTTTTTCTTTTTCTTTTTCTGTCCTGGTAACTCATAGCCTCTTTTCTTGAGGCTCGGTTCAGTCCCGTCCAGCTGTGTGGAGCAAGCCTCTTCATCCTGCGAGGCTTAACCGTGTTTTTCCCGAGTTCCTGGGCAGGGAGATTGCCACAGTTGCATGGCTCCAGCGATTGCATATCAGCATCTCAGCCCAACTTACACAGATTAAAGCCAACCGAAGGACAAAGAAATGGTCTGGCAAGCTCTGGAGATATCAACACATGGAGATAGGGCCACGTTTATCCAAAGTAAAGATAACTGCGCTTCTTTAAGGAGCGTCAGTTTCCACACATTTTTTGGAGGTCATTACAATTTCAGTTTTCCATGATAGGAAACAAAAAAGCTCAACATAAGTCCACTGACAAAATATAATTATACTCATTGACTGATCTTGGCTTTTTTTTTTTTGTTTGGCATTGAGAGATTTGAAAATTAAGGTTTTAAAATTGTGTGTTGGCTTACCAAACCATTTATGTGAATAAAACTGATAAAACCAGAAGATAATTCTGTATTACATGCAGAAAATTATAGTTCTTAAAATATATTTGAAATTCAAATTAATCCTCCTTTATGCATAACTATAATTTAACAACATGCTATTACATAAGTAATTCACCTGGTAAGTGAGCTGCCTGTGTGTCAGGGAGAGAACAAGTCAGCATCTCCCGAGAATAAGCCATGCTGGAACTTCGGGAACCAACCAAAAAAGCAATGAGCCATCCCTCCTGGTAAGCGGTATGAGCCACAGTCATGCCAGGGAGAGAATAAATCAGTGTGTCCCAAGAGCCTACTATTGCTCAGGCTCAGAATCAAATGTCCTGTGTCCCCATCGTCACCTTTAGCAATTGGATGGTTTTGAGGTCAGCTAGAGTTGATAGCAACAAAGGTACACAAAGCTACTAAATGTTTGTATTGTTTAGTTGATTATGCTGACCTGGGGCCAGAGGTCTGAGCAGCTCTTGGGAGGATGACAGTATGCAACATAGCAAATATGGAGGATTTCCTTCTATCTTGCCTTTGAAGGTCAATATTGTTTTCAGTGTTTTGCTTTGTTCCAATTAATTGTATTGCTCTTTTCAATACTCTGTTTTGATTGGTTTTATAGTGTTCTGTTTTTGGTTTGATTTTGCTATACCTGACTGAATGGACAATTATTGTGACAATAACAAGATATACTATGGTAGTTATTACTATTATACTCGTATCCTGCTCTGAAGTTTAGCACAAATTTCATTGCATGGTTTTGATTGGCTTTGTTCTGTTTTATTTTGATGTAATTTACTATCTTTAAAATAAATAAGTAATTCAGTCACTTTTGCTTATAGCTGAAACTCAAGCTTTTCATTTTTTAATAAAATCTGCCTATCATTAAAAAATGATTTCCTCAGAATAAATGAACACCAACAAGAAATTGCTTTATTTGTTTAATGTCAAATGCCTTTTAAAATTTTTTCTTGATTAGTATTAAGCACTGATTTTGAAAGCAGAAAAGAGTAAAATAATATTATGCAAAGTACCACAATTATTTAAGTACACTTATTATAGATTTCCAGGTTATCATATATGCATCAATTTTTTCAATATTAAGATACAAATTAAAGTCATTTTGATGCAGCAAGTAATCTAAACATTAAATTGAATATCTTGTCTTCTACTGGCTTACACTACTTTTTTATCCTCATTATATATGTTTGAATACATGTCATTGTGAATTAGTTCCCTTAGAATTAATCAAAGGAGAAGAAATTATCCCGAACCAAAACTAATACTGGGATGAAAAATATGATTTCTCACACTTATGAAAAATAATTATGTATAATTTCATGCTCATCTTCATAAATTTCTAATTTTAACAAAATTTGGGGGAAAAATAAGGCAAACATGATTTGGGGGTTAATGGACAACACTTATTAACCACCATTTATTAGGAAGGATTTCAGTTTTGCTCTTTAGAAAAAAGCCATTTCTCTTCTAGTATTATAAAAATAGTTTTAAATGGTTGATGCAGTCTTGCTTGCTATTTGAATTCAAATAAGAAAATCATCAAAACTTTCAAATGCTTAGAAAGAAGCAAAGGTAAAAAATTTAAATTCAACGAGACCGTATAACTATACTCAGTTAAATTAAACATATCCTGCCATTTTTTTGAAATTACATACTTTTCATCTAAAGTGATATATGTTTCATATTATTTACTTAATTATGCTAATCTTATTTATTAAGTGCCTGTTAAGCGCAAAATATATAATAGCTAATACATACTCTAAGAGTTAAACATGCACTCCCTAATTCAAGAAAATCTTTATCTAGCAAAGGAAATAGTAAGTGTGACAGTTGTTTCACAGATCAGATGCTATGATAAATCTAGGCATGGAATAAAGGAATATTGCATGGTAAATTATTGACATACAGTGTCTCTTAAATTTGAGATCAGAAAAGTTACATTATTAAGTTTAAATATATATTGAAAATTAATATCTTGAGTGAATTTCATTTGTATGAAAAAGTCAATGTGTTATGTTTCAAAGAAAGAAATCCATATTTTGCACCATAGTCTCATGGTTTATATGACACAAAATTACTCTAAAAGTGCTTTTGCATGAATTTAGATGCTTTATGTGTTGCACATTAAGCAAATTTTAGCTTTGATTCAACTTTTCTGTAGCAAACACTGAGCAGGATGTTTTCAGAGATTTTCAAAATGTTTATAAACAATATATTAGCTCAGCACTGTAGAGAAAGAAACCAGGATGTAATAAATACTTGACTTTTAAAATATACACACCACTATTTGGCTTGATTTTTTTTTTTTTTAAATTTCAGTTTAAATGTATAGTTTCTATTCTGAAGATTAAGATGCTATTGGACTCTCAGGATCTGTGATATGTAATTTGAAATGTGTTGCTAAGCAAGAGTGAGTTTCATGGCAGAGTAGCTCAGGTTTTAGTGTTTGTCTTTGGAATGCGTATGCACAGATTTTGTAAAGAATGGTTTAGATCTTAGGAAATCTTAACATTTTCCCAGGGATAACTCACGTAACTCTGACATGGTCAAGTGATTTGATTTGATATTTGACTAAAAAAAAAGGTTAAAGGAGGAAAACAAATCCTCCCAAGATGTTTAATAAATAATCCACTAGCAAAATAAAAATCAGGAGATATGACTATCAGCTATTAAAAAGCTAGTCAAAATATTTAAATGTAAAATACTACTAAAGTGATAGAACAACTTGGTCTTTAATGCCCTGCAGATGGAAAAGTAAATTTTGGTGCCCATGTAGAATAACACTGAATAAATTTTATAAAGTTAAAATTACTTTTATCATAGCAAATGTATCTTTAGTAACTTATCCTATGGTTACAGAAATATCCACCAAAAAACTTACATAGTGATATTCAAAATGTAAGGGCAAGCTGGAGATTAAGCTGAGTGGCATAAGCACCTGCCTGGCAAGTGCGAGGTTGAGTTCAATCCCTGTGAGGCCATTTTTAACCTTTACTATATGCTTTCTTTTCTTTACCTTTTTCTTTTGAAACTCCCCCAAACCCTAGTCTTGAAAACTTCACTCATTTTATGACCTATAGATTATAGCTCAGATGCTTAGCTAGCAGTTAGACTTTAAATAGTGAATGATCCCTGGCCAAATCCCCAAAAAGGCCTCCTCCTCTCCCTTAGTTTGCTACGAAAACTACAAAGAGAAAAACAAACAGGTTTATCTCAAGGCAACCAAACTGCTGGTGTCTACTGTATGTAAATCAATTAACTAGATATATAAAAAGGTCTTGTAACATATTCCAAATCAATGATAGTGCTGCAAAAGGTGGAATCTGTGGTAGCCCACTGAACTTGTGAGCTCATACAGGGGTATATAAGGAAGGAAAACAAAGTAATCCAGGCCATTCAGCAGTTTCCAAGGTCTGAACTGACTGACTACTACAGCTTTTGAAATAAATCTAACTTGTTTCTCAAATCTTGGTGTCCCATGCATAGTTTGTCCAGAACACTTTTCCAAAAATAGTATCATTTGCAATAATCCCAACCTAAAAACTCAGACTTCTTGACATAGCTGCATGACTAATGGAATTCTCCACTTATACTCATAAACTGAAATGTTAGAAATATTGTGCCACAAAATATCTCCGAAATTTAGCTTTGAATATTTTCATACTTCTAAAGGTTACATTGATTCTATGACCATTTCTGATATTTTAAAATCACACACAAAACATATTTTCTGTATTTGCTTAGGTTTTTCTTTTTCTATACATAATGTGTTACATATAGAAACATAACATGTTTATGCCTTGCATAATTTTACTGTCCCACACAGTTGTTGATGTTCCCACAGTGAGAATGGTGAAAGGATGGAGAAAAAAAGATAAGAGTCAGAATACAGAAAACTGAGGCCCTGTGGAGACCTCTCTCCTGATGGGAAGTAAAGAGGAAGGAAGAGGAGGAGGAAGCGGAGGAAGAGGAGGAGGAAGAAAAGGAGGAAGAGGAAAAGAACTAGAGCTCCAATGGCTACAGCACATTTATTTATACACTTGAGAGGTTGAGTATCACAGGAAATCTCTCTGCCTCATAGCTTTTCCATGTGGCTTTTCTCAGGCATCCAGTGTTCTTGAGACTAGAATAGCTTATTCATGTGACTTACCACAGGTGCTCTTGCTCTGCCCCACACTTGATCCATCTCCAGTTTCAGACTCTTGCCACACACATGAATAGGCCTAATACTATTCTATTAAGAGGTTAATCCTTTCTTTACTGAATTGCTTTTGCACCCTGGAAGATAAATTGACCATTTTATGAGTGTTGATTTTAGGATTCTGTACTGCATATTCAATAGTTCCTTTTTTTAGTATTTTCCCCACATATTACTCCAATTATTGTATTCTGAAAATCAAACAGAATCTTTAAATTTATTTTCTTATGAAACATTTGCTATTTTATTTTTGAATTTTGTTACATTCATTTTTTTTAGTTTATTTTCCTGTGTGTGTGTGTGTGTGTGTGTGTGTGTGTGTGTGTGATGCTCAGGATTAAATACAGGCCCTCATACATGTTGCTCAACTGCTTTATCATCCAGCTACTTTCATTCCTTTTTCATTTTATGCTGACACACTGTCTTACTGAATTGCTCAAGCTGGACTTGAACTTCCAACTTGCTCCTATGTAACTGGAAATATAGATGTGGCTACTGTGCCCAGCTCTTTATCTTTTATGTAAATTCCAGAACAAATTTTTCACAGTAATATATACAAATCAACTACTATTTGTATATTTACTTGGTATACGGTTTGACTAAACTTATCTCCTATATTTGCTAAAGATATCATTATATTTGAGAGATTTTGCATAGATCACATTGAATTTATGATATGGACAATCAAGCTGCCATTGATTATTGACATTTTTTTTTCTCTTCAAACCTACATTTTTTCTCCCTTATTAACTAAGACCTTTGCCATAGTAATCAGTGGGAGTTATGAGATAAACAACTTCACTAATTTTATTTAATTTTTTTCTTAGTACATGTTTTCAGTAAGATAATGACCACAATTATTGTGAAGAGATGGTATATGTCCATAAGACATCACAATTCTTTTTTGTTTGTTGTTTTTGTTTTTGGTCTTTTAAGACAGGTTCTCACTATGTAGCCCTAGGTGGCCTTGGACTCAAAATGGTCCACCTGCCTCTAATTCTAGAGTGCTAGGATTATAGGTATTCACTTTGTGCCCAGCTAATGTCTCAATTCTCTGTCTCTTTCTCTCTGCCCCCCACCGTTAGTTTGTTTATTAATGTTTTGTTTCCTTTCTTCCTCTCTCTCCCTACTCCTTTCAACTGTTGGTCTACTTCATATAACTTTGTTTTTGTCCATAGTTTTCAGAAAATTGTCTCAGTTTTTCATCATAAAATAATACCAGTTAAGGAACTTAAATTATATCTGTAGTTTGCTGAGTCCTGTTATCAAGATCATAGACTAGCAAGTCTTTTTTGAAATGTATTGAAATTATATACCTATTTTTCTGAATTCTGTTAATATGATGACTACCACTGACTTTTAAGCATCTTGTTAGTCTTTCAGTCCTTATTATATCTACTCATGGTTTTTCATTTATGTGTGCATATATCTTCAGATTGATCTGTTATTTTATTGTTTGTTAGTTCTGCAGCCGTATCCATGGATGATATTATTTTATGGTTTCCTTTAATTTTTTTAAATCAGTACCAGGTATCAAACTCACAACCACGTGCTTGCAAGGCAGGCGCTTATGCCACTGAGCTAAATCTCCAGCCCTTTTCTTTAATTTGGAGATATGAGATAGAATTGATATCATAAAAACTGAAAAGTATTTCTCTTTGTTTTTTTAAAAAAACATTTTAAAATTACTCTTGTAGATTTTAACAGTGAAACCTTATGGGCATATTGTTTAATTTGCTAAAAAGTCTTGAGTAAAATTTGTCTTGCATAATTTTACTGGTCAGCTTTTTATTACTGTGAAAAAATACCTCAGAAAATCATTTTAATTTCTTCGAGCTCCTTGTTTCAGTGCATATTTGCTTCCTCTGTTGTTACTGGTTCCACGGTAAATCAGATAATCACAGTAGAAGCATGTGATCGAGCAAGGTGGGCTGTAGAGAGCAGAGAGTGTAAGTGGCAGGCTTCCTCTTTCAGCCACTTTTGGCTCAGCCATTCCACCATCAATTTGCCATTCTAAATGTGGATTATCTTTGGAAACATCCTCACACACACATCCAGAAATTTCTTTCACCAATTTCCTAGGTGTTTCTCAATCCAATCAAATTAACAAATGAGATCAACTTTGATCATTTTTATGGCTGATGTGTAGAAATGACCCCTTTAAAGCAGTGATGGTGAATCTTTTAGAGCTTTCAATGATACAAACAGTCCACTGGATATGTTTACTGTAAACTCTCCACCACTTCCCTAGAGTCTCATGCATTCATAGCTAGAACTTCAGGAGGTGACTGCATCATGGCTGAGTGATACTGGATTAATCCACTGAGTGGCTTAGCACTTTTCCTCTGTGGATGATCGATTTACTGAAGAGGGAGGGCCTACCCTGGCTGTGGGTGTCACCAGTCAATAGGCTTGTAGCCTGGATGGAGTAAAAAGGGAAAAGGAAAAAAAAATTTATGCCTGCCTGTCACTCCATGAACCATTTCTTCTCTGCTATGCCCCTGAGTCATGCTGACCTACCTTGGAGCCATTGATTATGGACTGAAACCTCTACAAATTGTGGGCTAAAATAAACCTTTCCTAGTTTACTTCATGAATGTCGAATATTTTGTCCCAGCAATGAAAAAGTAACTAAGACAACCAAAATAGATTTTGGATTATTTCTAATAGATTTCTACCAAATTATGTTTTGTTACTTCATGACTTTAAAGGATTTGCCTCATTTCTTCTAAGTTATCAAATTTATGGTCCTGGAGCTTTTCATATTTATCTATCATATTTTAATGCATACATATATAGTCAGAATATTCTTTTCATTCCTGACAAGAGGATTTTTGGGGGGGGGTGGTAAACTTTGCTACAGTTCCACCACTTTTTTTATAAAGTGAGGATTTTTTTATTACTTTTTTTTCTTGCAGTCCATATTCAATTTAAGGGGTATCCACTGCTTTTATATTTCTCCTTCTTTATACTGGGATTAGCTTATATTTTTGTATATTTTCCTGTGGTTTATAATTACTTCATCTATTTAGAACAACACTGTATTCTAAAACAAATTCTATGTTACATGTTTCTGCTCCAGCATTGATTTATCTGATTTCCCAACTTTGGATATATTGCATTCCCATTTTTATAAAGATATTTTATAATTTCCCTTGACATTTCTTATGTGACTCATGAGTTATTGAGAACTGTTTTAATTTTCAAAAACTTGCAAATTGTTCATATACCTGTCTGTTATGAATTGTTACAGATGAAATGAATATTCTCATTACATAACATTTAAATTATCCACCCAGAAGTGCTGGAAACAACTAAGAATCACTTCTAGTCTATGTTTTATTAATTAAGGAGATTGGAATGAGTGCCTAGATAATGGTGTTTATGATAATCTTATAAATTCTTTTGGCAAAGTGGAGGTTAATTACACAGAAGCAGCAATACCAAGCTCTTTACTGGTATTAGTGACATTAGTACTACTGATGACGTTTGCATGAGTTGAAGTATATTCTCAAGGTAGAAACAATGAACAGTGTGAGGTTTCGGCTTTTGAGTGTACTCATACCAACAAGCACTGAGAGGAGTGAGCACCTTCTCTTCTCCACCCCATTATCAGGGTGCACCATTAAATAAGGCTACTAAAAGATGATGATGGGTCCCTGTCAGAGGATATTATTTGCAGAACGTTATTTATAGAAAAACATATGACAGATATTTCAAAAGGAACTAACTTCCAATAAGATGACTGTTGAGGACTCATGCATTAAACATTTGATTTTCTGAAACAATAAAAGAAGCATCATGTTTTACAGTCAAGTTTTCTAAAAGTAAGGAGCTACAAAAGTAGTTGTTCTCCACTACATTTCACTGATTAACTTCAAAAAATGTAGGCAGATCTAATCATCATGGACTTGAATTAGACTACATTTATATTCATGATTCACATATTCACATTTGAATCAGTACCAAAAATGTTGAATTATCCATTTGGATATTGCCATTCTCCTAAATTTTATATGTGTAGTTTTCAATATCCATGTTTTCCCATCATCAGATATGATGGCTAACATGAGTAAAAAGAAGACATGAAACACAAAATCATTTCTTTTTTTTACCCTATGCTTTAAATTAAATTGTGCTATAAAAATGTTATTCTTAATAACACATACTCAAAAATAAAAAAGATTTTGTTTGGAAAGAACTATTTAAAAAATATGTGCCTTAGTTATGTTTCTCAATGCTGATTCAAGATATCCAGGATCCAAAGTTAAAGAAGGAAAGGTGGATTTCACCTCACACAGTTTGCAGAGGTTTCAGTCCATAGTCAGTTGGGTCCAAGGTAGGGTGGTATGGAACATGGGGATCTTGGAGGAGAAAGTTCATGGCCAAACAGGGCAGACAGAACATAGTCCACAATGAATTTGCAAGCAGTGAGCAGCAAACAGCAAGCAGCAGCATTCTTTCTGTCCTTTATATTCTATCCATGGTGGGAGTAGCACTCACTCATAGGGTGAGGTACCCATAATCCTACCATTGCACCAGGAATCAATCCCAACATCACATGCTTAATCCCAGCATCACACACTCCAGATTCAGCCACCTCCAAAAAGCGCCACATATGACTGCATAAAATTTTGGGGGACAACAAGATACAAGTCACAGTAATGTAAAATGAAATTATCATAGCTTTTATTTTGCTTTTTTTCCTATCTCTTCCTTTCTGTCTTCTTTCTTTCATTCCTTCTCCTCTCATGAAATTAGAAAAAAAAAAAAAGATGAGAGAAGACAAGATGGCCAATCAGTGAGCAACAAAATACAAAGCCTCCTGGGAGAAACAACTCCTTTGCCAGAATAAAACACCCTGGAGAGACCTAGACAGAGGGAGATGGATCCTCTTGACACAGGAAGAAATTAAAACATAATAAAGCTCATCAAATACTTTGGGACTACAACTTAAACAGCCAAAAATTATGGGACACAGTGTTTTTGTTCATGGTGACCTGCCTGCCAAGTTTGCAAAGCCCTGAATCTGCGCCAGCCTGCAGAGCCACCCAAACTTGTTCCTGCCGCCACTCACAGGAAGAACAACAGCGCTGAAGTTGGGGGTTGGTGAGCCCAACAGAGAGCCAAGCCAGTGAAGGGACCTTCACTAATCCACAGTCATTGCTGGGAATGAGACCTCCCCCGATGGGAAGGGTATGACCAAATGGGCGATATGTTGGAATCAGGGAGGAGGATCCTGAACTGGAAGCAACAGTAACTTCAGTTGGTTCCTCCTCCCAAGAGCAGATTCATGGGATTTGCTTGGACTTGGCCACACCCCTGGATGGGAACCAATGAGCCATCCCAAATCAATTCCCTGCACCTAGCATGCACTAACCAGGTGAAGGCACCTGAAGTTTGGCTGGCCCGGTGGGAGGGGCAGGCAAATACAGCCGCTGCTTATACCTCAGTGACAAGAGCAGGCAGGAGAGGGTGGAGTTCCCTTGCCAGCGTGCTTCAGAGGAAACGTGGCCTACAGGGAAGGGGGCTGGGACCTGTACTGTAACCCATGTGAAGGAAGCCAGGGCCATGACAGGAGAGAGAGGCAGGAAGAGGACCCCAACCCAGAATGCTGTGAGCACTGATCCAGGAGAAGGAAAAATGAGACTGAGGGTGGCAAACATGCAACATCAGACATGGCTTCAAGGGACATTAAGAGATATATTCAGGACCTTGTAGATGAGCTGAAAACTGAAATATTAAATCAGGTAAAGCAAGATATGAGTAGAGTAATGAAAGAAATGCTCTCAGGAAGCATCTCTCAGGAAGATACAGATGGAAGAAGGGAGGAACACAAAAAAAGGAGAAAAACATTCGATAAAGAACATAAAGAAAATATAGAACACATGATGCAGATTCAAAGAGAATACCAGGAAATTAAAAAATTCCATTGAAAGCTGGCAAAACTCCTTAAAAGAAACTAAGGATAGACTATCAAAACTTGAAAACAATTTTGCAATGTGTGATCATGAAAGGAAAGATCTCTTAAAAACAAGGAAACAGGCAGTAACAATACAAAGGCTAGAAGATGACAAAAGAATCTACAATTTAAGAACAAGAAACATAAACAAAGAAGCAGGAATACATACAGGTGAATTACAAAGGCTATTCATGGAAATAATTAAGGAAAACTTCCCAAGCATGGGAAAAGAAAATGACATTCAGTTATGTGAGGCATATAGAACTCCAGCCACCTACAACCAAAACAGATCTACACCCGGACATGTAATAATCAAGAAACCAGAAATTCAATATAAAAACAGAATATTAAAAGCCATCAGAGAAAAGAAACACCTATAAAGGTAAGCCCATCAGAATCACGGCTGACTTCTCGACACAGACCATCAGATCAAGAAGAGCTTGGAGTGAAGTCTTCCAAGCCCTAAAAGAAAATAACCTCCAGCCCAGATTGATGTACCCTGCAAAACTGTCACTATAAATTAATGGAAAAACAAGATGCTTCCATAACAAAGAGGAACTGGGGAAGTTTGTGACCACTAATCCAACCCTACAGAGAATACTGAAGGACATTCTAGAGAGAGAGAAAAAAATACCAGGATTTTAGGAACAGTGGCAGAAAGGCCTCAATGAGTGGGGAAGGCAGTACAATGAAAGAGAAAAACTAGACAAACAAAGGCAGAAAAATAGCATAGCAGAAATGAGGCAAAGAAGGATAACTAGAATCTCTAACATAGATGGCCTTGATACACTATATTTTTAATAGTGCACCAGGATTTAAAACCCACATTACTCACACTACTCTGCTTAGATGTATTATATTCTGTTCCAGTCATTCTACCTGTACTAGATTGGAGGGCACAGACAGCAATCCTGAAAATAACAAGATATAGTATGGTAATCATCCTTAATTTCCTATTTACTTAATCTAAAGCACTGTAAAACCTACACTGTTTTACCATGACTGATCATAATCGAATCTGGTTTGTTGGATTGCTGTTTTGTATTGATATATTTCATTCAAAGCTGTTATGATTGATAGTATCAAGTCTGAGAGTATAGGCAACTGCACTTCAGATGACAAGATCCACTAGAATATCCACTCTGGTTTGATTATTACCTGCCTTTGAAGTTTTATACCGTCTACAATGTTTTATTTTTACTAATATTGTTATTTACTGCTATACTCAATTATACTGCTATATTCAATTAAGCCTGATGATATAGACATTCTTTTGAATATAATAAGACACAAGACAGTAATCATTGTAGATCACTTTGTACTGTGGTTTTATATGACTTTTTGGTTTCATGTTTTTATAGGAATTTGTTTTGTCTTGCTAAGTTTTGTTTTTCCCTCTACTACAGAAAGGATAGAAATACATGTAGAGCTTCTTGCATGTGTAGCTGTTTACATTCTCACTGTTTGACTATCTACTTTGTATGCTTTAATTTTGTAACTTGAACAACTCTTTCTAAGAGGACAATATGTAATTCATCAACTAGTGATTTATTGTTTATCTTTTTTTTTTGAATTTTGTATTATCTCTACCCTTTACATGTTTTGTTTCTCTTTAAATAAAAAAAAGATATTAAAATAAGGTGGATTTTGAAACCCTGTTGACCATCACAGAATCTTTTTACTCTAAAAACAAACATGACAAAAACAGCATCAAAAGCCTGTACTCACAATACAAAGATCCAGCTGCACTTTTGAACAATATTTCCTAATTGAACTTAACTTAGTATAACTTAAATATACCTTGTATAATAATAACCTTTGGGCTTACCTAATGCATTGATTCTTTCAATCACAAATGATGATTTACAGCTTAGTATATAGTAGTCTGGTTTCAGAAAATAAATCTTGGTAAAAAATATAAGATATACATCCTTTTTTGGATTTTCAACTCTGTAAACACTTAACAGTAAGTAAGTGGCAAATCTATAAAAAATGAAAATATTTTTTGACGATTACAATATTATGAAGCATATCAAATTGGATCATGTATAGGGGTTCAAGAATATTTTTGTCTTAGTGAACAATTAAGTCTTTTTTGGGGAAAGTGACAGGTAATACTTGACTAGATAGGTAGTACCCACTCATGAAGTCATCCAAAAAATGTATAAAGGGCAGAGAAAAATTCATGGAAACTAAGAAAAATACATTTAACTTAATGAGTGTTATGGAAAAATATAATGAGTGTTTAATTTTAAAACAATATCACAGTAAAAATATATCACTCAAAACATCTTCACTCTCTTTGAACTCGTCCATTATTGCAGCCACTTCATGAAGCAGATCTAGTTCTCTTTTTGAAGTGTTCTGGCTGTATTTGTACTTAGCAACATTCACTGTATGTCATCAAATCTCACAAACAGTTCCAGGAAAGAGTACTTCCAGAACTGCTTCAGGAAACTCATGAATGATGCAGCCAGTGTGTTTAAATCATGGCAGAGAAAATATTCAAAATAGAGGGGGATTAACCACAGTGTGTGTTTCATGGTAGTAATTATTTTTTAGATATAAACATTCACTTTGGTTCTCAATTACACCTGATACACTTGTAGATCCATTGAACATATGGTGGACAGAGTGAAAAACCAAGAAAATTGATAGCAATTGAGTTGAGGGAGGCAATCAGCCTAAAAGAAGTCAGGAAGGAAAGCGAATCAATAAAATAGTGCAAATAAAGGACAGAGGCAGTTTTTCCTTTGCATCTTATTTTTAAAATAGTTTGTACACCTAAATTATAAGTGAAATAAATTAAGTTCCACTGTGATCTTAGGGGAAGGGCCTAATCATCTTCTGTAACCATTCTAGATTAATAACTGCTTTGATTTCTAGGAAACAATCTGGTCAGGAACTAATAATGTTTAAATATTTACATTGATTAAAAATTTGAGTATGTAGTGACATGGTTTTCTGAATCCTCAATAATACCTGTTTTTTTTTTTTTCTGAAAAGAATGGTTTACTGACAACAGTGTAAGACAAACTTAGTTGTTTTTAAAAGAGATATTTATGCTTCTATGATATTCGAATACTTGGATTTGACCTTTCTAGACAGAGATCTCAATACCTCAGCTTGATAACACCTGCAATATGTAATTTAAAAGTAACAGTCTACAATTTTTATGGTTCATCAGATCTATTCTGCATGGTTAATTAGTGTACATCAATAATTACTGCACATTTGAGAACACTAATGAGGGATTTATAAATTATGACTTAATGAGTCATCAACAAAGAGCAATAATAACAGGGAAAGTGAGTATGAAGCACAATGAATTTGATAAGCTCTTACACACCACTAAGCAGCCTTAACGGTCCTGTTAGGGGAATGATATTTGTGCTTTCTGAATCTGCCTTCTCATCATTTGTACCAATTATGTCCTCCATAAATAAAATCCAAATGCAGTTATTATAACAATGTCATATAATGCTAGTTTTCTGTTTTACACTCACAAATACAGTAAAAAAATGATAAAACTGATAGTTCATCAAGACAATCTATCCAGTACTAAATATGACTATTATTAAATTTAATATATAGCACCATCTAGTGAGCATTGAGAAAAATGTGCAATACTCTGTAACGCAGAACACCACTGCACATGTTAGACAGAAATTTGCTGAATTAATTACACATTTAAATTCCTTCCAGAAATTTCCCAAATAATAAATAATTATTAAAAATAATAATTATATAAGTGTGCATGCCAGTGAAGAGAGATATAGATAAATATCTGTATAGAAATATTTGTTTTAAAAGTTATTCTTTTATATTAATATGTGTGTGTAAAAATCAGTAAAATGTTCTCTTTTGATAAAATAGTAGTGAAACTATAGAAACTATAGAACTATAGAAAAGGATTTATTGTTTGTGCATGCTTTACTAAATATTAAGAAAATAGGAGCTCCATGCCGTGTTGGAATTTAGGGTGCTGGGAAAGAAAGCAACCTGCTCACCTCCCTGGTAAGCAGCCTTGAGCCTACTGGTGAGCAGACTGAGAATCAAATATCCCATCCTTCCCCTCCATTAGAAAATGGGAGCCAGAGGTCTGACATCTCTTGGGAGGCTGACAACCTGTTTTTGAGAGAAAATACGTTTACTTTGCTACTCATCTATGACTCTAGAATGCATACATAGCCCTGCCAAAAATTTCTAAGACTGTTCTGTTTTCTAGAACACCTCCAATGAACTTCTTTCCCTGCTGGGGCTGACTCGCATTCCAATCTGTTCACTCGTCCCTGTTCTTTCAATTCTCAGGTTTGCTCTCTTTCTCCAGAAATTCCAAAATGGGTTCCTAAAAGGGTGAGGTTCTTTTTTAAACAGCAACAGACACCTTCATGGGCATTTTTGTTGAATTATGTTATACACAAAAGTTTCGCTAAGGACTACCACATAGAAGCTTACACAATGCTCGATTCAGGATCTTGGAATTCTATACAGGGTAGAATTTGTGCAAGAAACACAGAAAAATTTCCATTTAACTATGTGTTATGGTTGCCAACAGTCGACTTTAAAATCTGCATGTTGTAGGATCATCAAGTAACAGGAGGGGTAACTAGAATTTTGGGGGTGATGGACATGAACTATGGGAACAACTATGGGTGAGCTTATGCAGTGAAGTTGGGTTAACTATGTGTGGAACTCAGATAATCCATCTGAGTACCTTTCTCCACTAGCACTCTTTGGACATATTTTACCTGTGAAGAGACACATGCTAAATCCCTGAACAAGGCAGACCTATCAGAAATTCAGGTGGAGTTCATTCCACCATGCAAGCTGTTTCTGATAAATTCACCAGGATTGGGAAGGATTTAAAAGGGACAGTGGTAGAAGGATTGTCTGTGTTTCAATGGTACAATATCTTCTTGATCAATTGTATCCATGAGAGTTGCAGTCATATTAAATATGCTGTTTATTTACTAAAATGAGCTTCAGAGAAACATGAAGGTGTTCCCTTTTCAACATATGTCAAGATCCTGATTATACAGCAAAAGGGGATTAACTGTTGACCAAGAAATGAGGCATTGTTGACCAGGAACCCTTGATGCTGTACTCTGAAATCAATCCATTACATTTGCACTTAAAGTCAAATTTTTCACTGACTGCCCATAAGCAATGACTTAGAGTGACAAGAACTCTCACTGGTCTGTTCTTAGAAAACACATGACCCTTCTGATAGGCGATTTTTACTTAGAAACTCTCAAATCTCCCTGATGAAGTTCCTTAGATTGAGAATCAGTTTGGGACACTCAAATACATCCCTATCTTCTCTCTTTCACCTGGGGTCGAACTTATATGACAGGATGATCGAAATCTCAGGTTACTAGCTTCTTGCCAACTTGTTAGATCTCTTAGGTCTTTCTCTTAATAAATGCTTGAATAGTAAATAAATGCTGCCAACATGAAATTAAATAGTTCAAGAAGCTTAGCTATGCAATAATCTATGGCTTATTAAAT
Organism: Hydrochoerus hydrochaeris; assembly: GCA_004027455.1. Lineage (NCBI taxonomy): Eukaryota > Metazoa > Chordata > Mammalia > Rodentia > Hydrochaeridae > Hydrochoerus > Hydrochoerus hydrochaeris. Next base: position 159,339 of record PVLA01002050.1, read on the forward strand.
ACATCTAGCAGATGTTTTTCACTGATCCACCATCAACAACTTAGTAAGAAAAGTTGTATTTATATTATTATAGCATTCAGAAGGGCTAATATCTAAAATCTATGAAATAGAATAAAAATTGTGCATGTTTTCTATAAAATATAGATCAAGAATGGGAAATTTATTTCTCAAATCTCAACCAAGTGAAGCATTGGAGTTCTGACTAGGAAACTTCCCAGAAAAGTGGTCACACACACAGTCATAATATCAGATTAAGTCCTTATAAATGACAGGACATGATAAACTGAACATCATCTCAAAGGATTTCTTTTTAACATAGTCCATTCTCAGATGTCTGCACAAAAATAATGTTTGAGTCCTGAAAAATGTTGAATACTAAGTTGAGTGAGATTGTTCAATTGCTATTTCAAAGGTAGAAGCTATAATTTTATGTGTGTTGTCTCTGGTGTGATCCACTTTTAGGAATCTTGTAAGTATAATATATAAGTTGTGACTTGGTGTTCTTGGGAAAACCTAAGACAGTTTAATAAAACATACATGCTTTCAGAAGTGTTGGGGCACCAAGTTCCGGAGGGCCTCCTTAGGTGTGGTGGAGCCTGCCCTGTGGAAGTTGGTGCCAATTCACACAATATATCCACCATGGAAGACAGGCTGGTTGTGCAATGGAAAATGACATATGGCCATGGGAGAGAATGAAGGGAAGAATAAGTGTTTTGTCTGTTAAAAAGCTAAAGCTTAGTGCTTTTTTAAATACTGAAATTTAGTAATATCCATAACTAAGTCCCTACTTAAAAGAGAGTTATGCATTTCTATTTGCCATAATTAGAAACATGAGGGGATGCATATAAATCTCAGAAAGTAAATAAAAAATATCCAGAGCAAATAATAATTTAGATAACAAGCAACTTTCAGAAAATACTTATGTAATTTATTTGCTAATCATGAAATGTATTGCCCTTGGATGATGACAACTGAAACTTTTAGGTATAATAAAATAATAATAATAAATAATCTCCCCAAATTAAGAAATTATGTGGTTAAATCATGTACCTCAATATTGTCTACTTTCAAATTGACATATTTAATCTTTTGGATTTGAATTATGTTTGATAACTGATTATATTTTTATTGATCTTTGCAAAACAAGCACAGTCTTTAATATAGAGCACTACAGAAATCTGGTCACAGTTTAGAGAAATTGTAGGTCCCACACCCTAAGTCCCATGCCTGCCACTTCAATGTCTAGAAATAGTGCCAAGAACCACCACAAAAATCCATTAAGCTGAATAACAAATATGTGAAGATTATGAGTGTGTATTTTTTTCCATTCCCATTGGGGATGTAAAGAAAGAAATAGTGGCATTTCTTGTGTTGAAATTCCTTTTCATTAGCCAACCACCACAGCCCAGAATGTACATCAAACTCCACTTCTCTAGAAAGTTCAAGTATGTGACCTTTTATTGAAGCAAAGAAGAAGAAAACTGGCATTCATAATGCCCGAATTCTGAATCATGAGTGATTTTTTTCTTAGCAAATGTATACAGAATACTTTCTTTTCATAATTTATAGTAAAGCTGATGAAGTCTATCATAAAAATCATAAACAATATTCACTACCAATGATTCTTGTCCTTTTCTGTCTCCCTAACCAAATTTTAAGGTTTTTGAAAGTAGGTAAAGTTAGTTTGCACACATGTGGACTAGAGCATCATAGTTCCTGGCACAGTGCAGTGGGAATTAGTGTCACCATTATAATTCTTCAACATACCGTGGCTAATATTTACTCTTTACCTTTGTTTCCTAAGATTACCCTTGGAGGTCTCAGCATCTTATTTAAAATGCTCTCCTACATCCAATTACACTCAAAAATTACTTGTATTTTTATTAGTGTTTCTAGATGAAATTTATATCCTGGTAAGTTTCCTAAATTTGAAAATAATTCTTTTTTTGCTTTTTTTATTTTTAAAATAGTAAAATACCACAGAACAAGATGGAACAAAGCCAACTGAGACAGTGCAATGAAATTGGTACAGAACTTCACAGCAGGTTACTGGGATAACAGTAATAACTACCATAGTATATCTCATTTTCTTCACAATAGTTGTTCTTTCAATCAGGTATAGCAAAATTAAAGGGAATATAGAATATTATAGAACTTACCAAAACAGAATATTGAATAGAGCAATACCATTAATCAGAACAAAGCAAAACAGTGATAAATATATTTGCCTTCAAAGAGATGGTAGAAGGAAATCCCCCTTATTTGCTATATTGCATATAGGTAACCTTGCAAGAGATGCTCAGATCTCTGGCTCCCACTTGCTAATGGGGGGGTTGTGGATGGATGTTTCAATCTCAGCCCACACACCAGTAACTCACAGCCACTTACCAGGGCGGCGAGTTGGTTGCTTGGTTTCCAAGCACCCTAATTTCCAACATGGCACAGATCTCAGAGGGCACTGATGGTTCTCACCCTGGGGCAGCCACATCTTGCTGGGCCACAGCCACTTACCAGGACAGCGAGCTGGCTGCTTGGTTTCTGAGTGCCCTAAGTTCCAACATGGTGCAGATATCCTTGAAAATATTTCTAATAAATAATTTGTAACTCACTATCCATCTCCAGGCAAGTCTGTAAATATTAATTTCTTTTTCAAACAGTCCTGGATCTCTGCCAAGGTTATTGCTACTTGAAAACTTTTACTATATCCCAGGAATATTTTCTTCCCAGCTTTATTATTAATGAGTGTTACAGAACCTTTTATTAACCCTTTTAAGCTTCATTTCTGATTTTAAAATCAATTACACTATTCCTCCATAAAAGTCCTCAAATTACATATTATAAAATGTTTTCATTTCCTCAAATTATATTATTAAAATATTTCCAAGATTGATGTAATCTATTAATGTGAATTTTATGTCTAAATCATGAATGTTAGTCTTGATTACCAATGTGGGTATACTGAGAAGCAATTAAGATATTGCTAAAAACACATTTGGTCTCTCATGTGCTGAGACTTCCAACTTTGGGGATGGGCAGTCAGTCATAGAAGCTTCTGTCTCTCCACTCTACAGACAGCCAGAGTGAACTATTCTATAATTTTAATCTAATAATCTGATAATCCTACATATATATGTAGAGTACATATGTGTACTTATACATGTCTGATTTATCACATGTGTTATAATGTCCTTCAGGTTTATCTATGTAACAAGATTTTCTTGTTAGAGCTAAATAATATTACATACCTACACATACATATTGCTATTTATTTATGTAATCATCTCTTGGTCAACATCTAAGATTTTTCTGTCTTAGCTGTAGTGAGCAGATGAATTTGGGTATCTCTTCAGAAATTAATTTTAATTTCTTTGAATATTTATGTAGAAATGGGATTATTGAACCATAAACTAGTTTCATTTTTAAGTTTTTGGGTAAACTTCATACTGTTTTCCTTAATGGCTAAAATATTTATACAACCAAAAATACTGCACAAAGTTTCTTCTCTATATCTTCACCAACACTTGTTGCCTTTTAGAAATAATCATTCTAAGAGTGGTAGGTGATATCTCATTTTGTTTTACAAATTCTTAATAAATATGAAGCTTTCAATGATCTTCCTGTATAGTGAATGTGTTTTTTATTACATTTAGTTTTAGTACATATTTCCAATCAATAATAATTAGATTTTTCGTAATGAAGTAGTATATATTCATTTCTTAATTTACATGTTGTAGCCTACAATCAAAAATGTAAATTCAGTGGTTTTACTGTTCCTTGTTCAAAAAACAGACTCAGAGTCAAGAATTTTAAAGGAAGCCATGTTGGATTCAGGAAGAGTAAAAAGAACCCAATTTTCCCTTACTGTAACCTGGTACAAGCCATGCAGGGCCCAGAGGAGAAACAAGCTAATTTTTCCATGAGTCAATGGAGGCCGTTTTGGGCCTGTAGGAGTAACAAGAAGCTGGGTTGCCTTTCCTATGAGCTGGCAAAACCATACAGGACCTGGGAGGAGAAACAAATCAATTTACCTTTCCTGCAAGCCAGATTGGTGGACAAGAACACCCCTACCATAAGCAACTAGTTGATTTGGAGGACAGGCTGAGTTGATAGCAACTAAAATACAAAAACACCTACATTGTATTGTTTGATTGGCTTTGCAGCTGAAGGCCAATAGTCTGAGAATCCATTAAGAAGATAAAATTATGCAATGTAGCAACTATGGGAGATTTTCTTCTATTTTGTTTTTGAAATCCAATATTGTTCTCACCAGTTTTCTTTCTTTGATTTTCATTTTGTTATTTTATGCCACGACCCAGTGCAGCTCCTGAGGTTCTTGGGGTTAAGATGAGAGGATGAGGAAAATTAAGAAAAGACAAAGCTGGGTTCAGATGGAGCCCTTACTGTCCTGATGAGAGGAAAGAAACTGCTCAACCACTGTAGCACCTTTATTTATATACCAGAAAAGATGATGTCAGTTTCAGCCCTCTGCCTAGCAACCCATTGCTTGGCAGGCCTGGGCCCCTTGCCTTCTTGGCACTGGAACAACTGGTTTGCATAGCTTGCTTTTGTCTCTGTGTTTTCTGGGCTTTCTTGTTTTAGCCCCTCACATGTGATCAATCTCCAGCTTCAACAGCTCCCTACAGTTTTATTTTATTCAGTGTTCTGTTTTGTTCAATTTTATTATGTCTCGTGTTATGGGCAGAAATTTTGAAGCTAATAAGAAGCATTATAGTAGCCATTGTTGATTTCCTATTATCTCATTTTGAAGTTATGTATCACTTTCACTGTTTTTTTTTGATGACTTTATACCATTTTGTTTGATTTTTTTCTCTTTAAAATAAAATTTAAAAAAAAGAATTTTAAGTAAGTAGTTTATTAGAAAATAAAAGAGTAAAAGAAGCTAGAAATTAAAGAATGAAAATTATCAATTAGAAATGTAGTATTAGCCAACTACCATAAATTGGTACTGGGTTTTCTTTCATTAGAGAAAAACATAAAGAGTCAAAGTGAATGCTATGATTGTACCTATTACAGGAAAAGTACTTTTTTTAGTATTCCAGCTTCAGAGAGTTTTTAGTTGACAGTTGATCCAGGTGTAAACTTTTTTTGATATGTCTTTGCTGCCAAAAATTGTAGAAAACTAGCCTTTCCAAAACTCATGGAAAAATGACCTTGTGTTTCCATAATTTAGGTACTGATTTGTAGAAATCATCCATACTATGAAGAAATTTAAGAAAATCATTACCAGATCATAATACCTTATGAGTTTCTTCAGGGTATAAAAGATTTTTCTTTTCCTAGGCTTCAGTTGGAATACACACCAGACTACATCACAACTTCACAACCTCAGAAAACTGATGCTCCAACTTAATCTGCTATAATTGCAGAAATGGGAACTGAATGTAATGGCTGATGCCTGTATTTGTTATTTTCTTGTTGTTGCAACACAATATTCAACACCCATAATTTAAAGAAGGAAAAGCTTATTTTCATTCATGGTTGGTAGAGTTTCACTCCATATTCAGCTGACTCCAAGGCAGAGCAGCAAAGAGGAAGCTAGCTAAAGAAATAGGGGACAAGAAGCAGGGAGAGATCAAAAGAGGAGAGGGTAGGATACACCCTTCCAGAATATGCCCCAGTGACCCACCTCCTCCAACAGGGCTTCACTTCACCAATTAAATTTAATAAATCATCAGTAGACTTATTAACTGAGGGTATCACACCCTTGTGAACCAATCACCTCCCGAAAGCCTCACCTATTAGTGCATGAGGCTTTGGGGTAACACTAGATATAAACCATAACATTGCTCCATTGTAATCTTTAATTCCTTACATTATTAATGTGTAATTAGTGCATACAATATACATTAGTGGATAGGTAAAGCTTAGATTAAAGACTTCACTGAATATAGAACAGAGAGTTGATGGACAAGTATCAGTTGTATTCGTATGTTTTCAATAAGTAGTAGACTTTCATAATTGTTATTGTTAAAATATAAGAATGAATTCAATTGAAGACAAGCTTTTACTGAATGCAAATTTATATGCAACATCTTATGTAAGTCATTTTTAATTCTTCTGCTTATGAAAACTTTCACAGAAACAATGGAACTTTTAATAGAAAAAAATCTAATATAGGTGGGCTAGTCTTCTGATTCATTATATAGTGAAGAATAAAGTGTGGTTCAAGATATTCCTTCTCTAAATAGAGTTCCACTTCTTGTATGGCCGGTGCAATGGACTATCTTATATGCAGCAATCTTCACTTCCCCTTGGATTATGCTCCTTCAAGATATGTTCACATGTGAGCAGGGTATACAGTTTTCTACCTCTTACCACTGAGTTCAGCCATAAGACTTGGTTCAATTAACAGAGTGACCAGTAAGCAGTGATAGGCCACTTATGAACATACTCTACCAGCCCTGCTATTTCCATTTGCATATGAGACCTTCTGGCAGTGGTATAAGGAAAATACGTGATGGCTACTTCAGTGAATGTAAGGTATCCATGAGAGGCCCCTGGAGAATATCCATACTTGGCTGGACTCAGGCCAGCTAGGCACACCACAGCCAAGCATAAATACAAGAGCTCATCTGATAACAGCAGAGATAAATGTATAAGCAGGGGTTAGGTCACAAACCCAGGAAGCTGATGTCAAGAGCTAGCTATGTATTTATTATATATTGCTGAGAATTTTGAGCCTGGTTCCTACACATACATTTTGTTCAAAAGTTCATATATCAGACTACAGAAAGAGTCTGAAACCTGTGATTTTCCTTAGGAATACAATTGCACACATTACCTTCCTCCTTATTGTGTAATACTTTATTTTGCTAAATAGGTGCATATCTCAGATGGTAAAGTAGTACTGTTGCAAATAGCTTGAATATGTGAATAATAATAAGAAATTATCAAAAGTCCATAGACAGATGTGTACAGTGAATCCATATCTCAGTAACTTAAAGAATATACATGTTTTTGTCTTTACTGTGGCAAAATAAAAATAGATTATCATTTTCCGAGGCACAAGGTTTTTGTGGCTAAACCAGTTATTTATTAACATCACTGACATCTTGATTTTTTCCTCTACTGATTACCTTCAATAAGAAGAAATGAATTTACTTAGTGTGAAAATTTTAACTTAGTTTCTTTTATTTTATACATATGCAAGAACTTCTTGTGATGTGAAGGTTAAAGGAACACAAACATTCTTGACCTTCAGGATATAACCACATAAAATAATCAGTGGTATTTCAATAGTTAAAATAGTATACTGTGTTATTATGTACATCAAAAATAGACACAACTAAGAGCAAAGTTCAGGATATGAATGTAGGTACTTAGAAAAAAAAAGTAAATCAAAAATAGGGGGGAAATGTACAAAGGGAAAGGGAAAGAACATTGGGAACTAACATGCTAAAAGAAACAAAGGCTGAGTGGAAGAATAAAACCTGCAAGAGAGTGAGAGGAGGGAAATAGTCAAAAGGCAGAGGGAGGAAAAGTTTTTAGCCCATTCCTAAGCATTTTGCTATTCTCACTCTGTAACTTTCTGCATGAATCAAGCCTTGTTGCAACCCCTCTGCTCTTCACAGTTTCTTTGCTGCTTTTGCCCTTTATATTCATCTTGTACCAATAGGATTTCAAAGTCTCTTCTGGAGTGTACACTATTTTGCTCAAGTAGTATTAGGTTGCTAATGGGCTTTAAAACACTTTTTATATCTGTATCATTTTAAATATTCAGCTTAAGATCTGAGTATATTGTTTCAACATAATGTTTAATTGTGACTTTTTATCAAAATTCCTAATTTTTTACTTACTGGCACTTTTCTAGTGGGTATAACAGCTTTTTTTGTAAACTTGTAATTATTCTTAAATGATAATAATGAACCCAAAGATATCTTAATTCTGAAACACCTAATTCCTCTTGTTCCACTGTGTAATATCAGCATCTCTTATGGTGTCAAATGATGAATATTTTTTTCTTCTAAATGCTTTAAAATGTGAATTGTAAACGATTTATCTCATTATTTTGAATTTTTCTCATCCTTTTAATCGGATCACTTTCTTAACTTAAAACAGATATTCTACATTTTAATGTGTTTACTAATGATTCCCAAGCTTATATTCATCTTATACCTTTTCTACTTTAATTTTTTCTCAGATCTACTTTTAATAAAGGAGATGCTTACCAAAAGTGAACTTATAGTTCACTCACAAAAATATTCACACCTCTCTCAACCATGCGGGAGAGCCAGGCCTGTTTTCTCATACTTCGTGTAGCCGATGTTCTTGGTCATTTCCACGTCCCCCATAAACGCGAGAAGTTACCCCATCAGTTACATAAATCCCTCAGGTGATTCGTTAGCCACTATTTTATATTTGCATTTTGATCTCAGCATTTGAGATTTCACACTTATCCATCTTAAAATATGAAACAAAAGTGTTCTACACCGTTTGTGTCCTATCCTTGATAGAGTACGCTAAGCATTTTGTTTTTACTTGCACACGGCTGTTCTCTCTGCAGAGAAGACCACTCTTGTCCTTCTTCCTCTGGTCACTGTACTATTTCCTGAGCCCAGTGTTCAATCTCTTGCCCAAACTTTATTCCTGATAACCAAGTGGTAGTATCATGGGAGGCTCAACCTCAAAATATTTAAAATTAATTTATCAGTTCACCCCATTCCTGAAATGACATACATTATCACTCAGTGTTTTTGTACTCACATGCCTGCCCTCACATCTTCCCTCCAACCCCCAGAGGAACACACACATACACATTACTATACTTTAAATTTGCATCCTCAAAATTCAAAATTCATGTATTGGGAACAGTCTCTAAGCATATTTGCTAATAGACCTCAGATGTGAAGTCCTTAGAATCTAATTAGTACTCAATGAGGTCACAATGACAAGCCCATCATGATGAAATTAGCTGAACTTATTTGTTCACATCTTTGTTTTGAGTTTGATGTCTCTATGCAGTCTGTGTTAGACTTGAACTCAGTATGTAGCCCAGGCTGATCTCAGACTCTCAGCAATTCTCTTGCCTCATCCTCTGGAGTGCTGGAATTACATGCCCAGCAAAGAAATTTGTTGCTCTATAAGAATGGGAGAGCCCGGAGCTTTCAAGCTTGCTTTATTTTGCCATGTGAAGGCTTGGCCATATTATTACACAGCATGAAATCACTTACCAGATGCTGAGCCTCAGTCTTGGACTTCCCAGCCTGTAGAACTTTAGGCAAAATAAACTTGTGTTGTTTGTAATTAATTGAATCTGTGGTATTCTGTTATAGAAACATGAGTCTCAGGTACACAAACACTCGCACATAAACACACACAAGTATCCTGTTCTATATTTGTTAGTTTGGTAAACAGCATTACCATGTCACAAGTTACATAGCTTGTTAATTTAGGACAAAGGCCAGAGTCCTCTCTTCTCAGAAACCCTTGTCATTCTTTTACCTTTTCCTTGCTGACTGCCGTCTCCACAGCTTTTTGCTGTAGGTTTATAAACAACTTTCTCTTATATTTCATTTAATCATCCATTTCCCTCCTTTGTACTTCACTGCCCTCAGTTTCAATCACAGAAACCAAACTTCTGCTCAAAAAATACAAACTGATCAGGAAATTCCCCAAATACAAATTCTGCAATGGCTGCAGAGTTCAAATACAGTACAAGGTCGAAGATCTTTGGCATAATGCTCAAGTACATGGGAGAACATAGAGCTCAGATAGCTTCGCAGTTATTTTATGCACCAGAATATCCTAAATTTCTCCAACACACTCAAATTGTAAAATTCACTTTATATTTGTTTGCCATTTATTTCATGTTATAGTTCATACCTAGTTACCAACCCCTCCTCCCAAAGCCTCGTTGCTCAGAGGTGGGGCTTTGGGAGAGGTGATTGAGTCATGGGGCTGGTGCTCAATGGGGTCAGCTCTCAGCGGAGTTTACAGGCCAATGCTATTTGGGATGAGAAGGCTGAAAGTAGGAGTGGGTCATGGAGGTGTGACCCAGAAGGAGCATTTTCCCTCCTTCCTCCCTTGATCCCTTTCTGCTTCCACCTCTACTCCACGAGCTATTTCTGCTCTGCCATGACCCTCTGCCATGCTACCTTGCTTTGGAGCTGGCCCACTACAGACTGAAGCCTCTACACAAACTGTGAGCCAGTGAACCTTTCCGTGGTACACTGAGGGTGTCAGACACCTTGTGTGTTTCAAGGAGAAGGGAAGTAACTAGGACATTTCATCTGAAATATTTTTACTCTATAGTTGAAGCCAGTTTCTTTTCTTTTTAAAAATTTTTTTTATTTCTAAGTACCTAAAATTATATTCATTAATTAAACAAAGATTTCAAAATATATTTATGGCAGGAGCAACAATGAAGTCCTTAAAGGAATTTAAAAGAAAATATTAGGACACAATCTGGGCAGTGGGTTGCCTTCATTAATGAGGTGTACTGACTTCTGAATACTGAGTCTGGGAGATGTTTTATGAGGTAATCAGGTTGCGCTGGTGATTTGGTAGTGAGACCAGGGAAGTGACAGGGGAATAGAAAGGACTAGACAGCTCCCATAAATATTTAACTGGTGAAGTTGGCAAGGTAGAACAAGAGTGGACATGTGGAATGAGGAAAAAGCAAATGACCACTTGGAAAGAACTGAAGTTACTGGACTGACACAGTCAGTTTGATAGTGATATCATTAAGTTAGGGAAAAGAGGAGAAAAGCTATTTTGGATAGTGGGGACTGTTTTTCATTTATTATTTCTTTATTTTGTTGTTTATGATTTGTTAGGTATCATCAAAAGAATTCTAATGCTATATTTATTAAGATGGATAAACATCCAAGGTAGATTTTGAGATTATATATAGTAAGTAATTTCTGTATCATTAATTTTACAAATAGATTTCTAAGGAGTATTTTAGTTGCATCTTAAGAAAAACTTCATCCCAGGTGTGGTGGTGCATGCCAATAAACCCAGAAGTCAGGAGGCTGAGGCAGGAGGATCACTGCAAGTTCAAGACTAGGCTACGAAGTGCACTCAAGACCAGTCTGAACTGCATAGTGAGATCCTGTATCAAAAGAACAAAAACACAGAAAGAAAAGAAAAGAAAAAAAAAAGAAAAGAAAAGAAGAAAAGAAGAAAAACTTCATTCACTGCTCCAGAAAGAATTGTCACTGTTATAGCATGAATTAAAACTAATTATATTCATAAATTTTACTTTACTATGCTTAATATATTTATAATCATAAATGAAATGTTTTCTTTCTATAATTAACACCGTTTTGTGAAGGAAGATGGTTTGTTCCCCTAAAACTGTTTGCAAATATTAAGTATTTTTGTACTTCTTCTTGGTCCCTTTGAAGTACAGTTAAATTCCAATAGTAAGTCTGTGCTGCCACCTGCTGACTAATATGGAGAAATTGTCTATTTTTAAAAAAAGAATGACAATGCTTTCTTGGACACCGTTATTTGAAAAAACTTCAAAAGTGCTCATGTGGTGCTCAGGATACTTTTCTAGCAAAAAAGAACCAAAATTCTAACAGCTATAATTCAGTATATATACGTGTTTCATTTAGCTGTAATTAAGCATGTTTTATGATCTTTTACCACTGTCCTCTCTCTGACTAAATCATTTAGCATTGTTTGCAGAAGTAGATACTTTAAGGAGATTTGAATCTGTTTTTCACCAATAACTGATAAAGTTGTCCATGAAGCATTTACAGTCATTAAAGTAAGAAATAATCTTCAAGCACACTGGGCAAAGCAAAGGGACCGGAAAGAAGAAGTAAAGTAGTACAACATGGCGACATGGGGTTAGAATTCATATGCAGTGAATCAGGGCAGGACTAGGTGCAATCTCAGTTCTGAGACTGAGTAAATGGGAATTTGGAATAATTTGCAACACATTCTCTTTCGTAGTACTTAACTACTTAGCACTGAAGTGGTATAATTTATAACAATCTATGAAGATATTAAATTAGGTAATACTTGAAGTGTAATTGCATCATTCATTCATGAGTCACTAAAAATCTCAAAACTTAATAACCAGCAATAAAATTTTGGGATAGTAAAAACATTCTCACATTTTCTAGAATTAATTGAGTATAAGCCAAACTTCTTACTATGGAGACTATTAGTTGATATAAATTTATATCTGAAATCATAAAGCTAGCATTATTTTCACTAGTATAACTATTGATTAAAATACTTTTAAGAATCACATATAAGAACCTGGGAATTTAGCTCAGTGGCACAAGCTCATGTGTGGCAAGTGGAAGGCCTTGAGTTTGATCCCCAATATCCAAAAAAACAAAACAAAACAAAACTAAACAAAAGACTCACATACAATCAGTACATTAAAACTTACTTTAAATTGAGCTTGCTTTGGCTTACACTGCCTTACTTATAATACCTAGTAAGTAAGAGCCCAGTGACTTTAGATGCCTGGGTAGATTCACTCAACTATCTGGACCTGGCCAAGATCCCCAATCTCCCAAACGAGTGAATGGTGAAGGCTTAAATAAATGACACAAGTGGTATGATTTTAGGGCTCCAGGAGGATCAAAACCCTCTAAAAGAGTTTGAGACTCTGGGGGCTGAGACAAGAATGTCTCTGTGTGGCCTGTATTTTTTTAGTTTTCAAACAAGGAAGGAATTAAGTAGAAAATGCAGGAAACTGAGTAGGATATTGGGAGTCTTTCCAGGATTTTTCCAAGTAACAGATTATGTTAATTTAGGAGAACTATCTTATGTTAATTTAGAAGTATTTTAGAGGAGTCTCCAGGTTGAGTTTCTGTTAAGAGTACAATGCCTACAACTACAACCTTTATCATGTTAATTGGGGTTGCAGACTCAGTGGTGCCTTATCTTGCCCTTTGAGGCATCTCTTTGTTCTCAGGATGGCCATACCCTGGCCATGCTGCAGCCCTGCACCTGTGTTTAATTTCCAGCTTCAACAGCTCGCGACACTGAACTAGTTTAGAGTTTTAATAACTGTCCACATTCCATTTCACTTGAACTTGTTAAAATGATGTTTTCTATTTATTGTGATTTGTGAAAAAAATTTACAATCCATACTAGTGCTTCACAAAGTTTACTTCTGTAAATGATGCTTGCTTTGTGTTTATCTATGACATTAGTCTTCCACTAGTTGAATAAGGCAGCACTAAATATGGCACAGCTATTAGCTTACTTGTGTAGGAGAGAAGTTTACTGGCAGTGACAGTGGTGCTTGAAGGAGTTCTTTTCTGAAAACTTCCGAGTACACACCATTTGCCTCTTCTAGAATGAATACCCTGCTTGCATTTCTTTCTTACCACCTTTTCCTCTTGCAGTCAACAACTCACCTCCCTGACCATTGTTAGGAAATCACATGCCCATGTCTTTAATTTCTACCATGATTTCCTTTTTATGGGTCTCATGCTCTCAATAACCTTAAGTTAAGGTATTAATGACATCGAAAACCCCCCTGATATCAGTGTAAATCTACATATGGGGAATAGAGTATGGGTTTATTTACACAGATGTTAGTCTAACTACTGCATATGTAGTATTATACCATATATAACATATATAATAGAAAAAAATTGCAGTTTTGAAACGTTAAGGTCCATTTTAATAGATGTTTCGTTATTGCTTCAATCATTATATTTAATGTTAATCTTCAGTAAGAAATGTGAGTAGAAATTATAAAAAAAATCAAGCTGAGAAGGCACTACACTGACAGAGGGAGTTATATATTTAATCTCTACATAATTTTTAAAATTCAGTGCATAGGAACTAAAGAAGAACATTTCTATGGTCACATAGATATTAGAAATATTATAAAGAAATTTATATATTATAAAAAATTTGAAAAAAGGCAAAATCCTTGAAAGAAAGAAATGACTGAAATCCATTCATAAATAAATATAATCTAAGAAAGGATTCATCTCAGGTAACAAAATTACTTAAGTATTTTCCTACAATAGAACCCAAGATAATTTTGTTAAATATTGATGCTAGAGCTGATAGCCCAATCCTTTACAGACTACAAAGTTATTCTATTAGGCTGGTATTAAACTGACAAAGGTATAAGGCAAAGATATCAAATGAAATGAAAACCACTGACTGACATCCATTGGAAATATATATATAATCATATATTTGCACACAAGAAAATTCCAGTCAGCTCCTCATGCATCATCAGTGCCATAATGACATCAGTGACATCTGGTCAAAGGTCACATATACTCTACACCCCCATATGTGGGCAGAGGAGAAAGCCAAAAATTGCTGGTTGTGGGCTCCTTTCCATGTCCTTTAAATAAAATGGCTGCTTTTATTTTTTCTTATATTCTGCTCCTTTATTGTACCAGAAAACTCTAGTACTTAGCAGGCCACATGGTCCTCAGCAGCCATCTTGCTGCAGCTCACATGAGAGACAGCCACCATCCTGTGGCCCTCTGCCATGTGACAGTGCACCACCATCTTGTAACAGGTCATAGGGTAAATGGCCACCATCTTGCTGTCCCTCATCATGGCATCAGCAAAAGCCATCTTGTTGTAGGTCACATGATGGTCAGTTGCCATCTTGTGATCCCTCACTGTGTAAACAGCAGCAGCCATCTTGTTATGGGTCTCATGGTAACCAGTTGCCATCTTGTGCTTCCACATCACATGGTGACAAGCGATCATCTTGTGGTTGATCACCCAGTAGCTGCTTACAAGTGCCTGCTGGGTGACTGGCTGCTCAGTGGCCATGTACACCTCCCACTCCACATCCTTCTCAGCCTCTCTTCAGGAACAGGCTGGCCCCAAGGGACTAGTTCATATTCATTTTTCCCCTCACCAAGCTATCTCAGAGTAACTATAAATTAGGTTCATTTTCTGCTGTTCTTATTTTAAGAAATCTATATTAATTAACCTACAAAAAGGTTTTCACTAGTTTATTTATTATAGTTCAAATTGGTCAAATATATTTGAGTGTACTCTTCGTAAGATGTTTGTCAGTCTATATATCTGTTGT
The DNA here is from genome assembly GCA_004027455.1 of Hydrochoerus hydrochaeris. Lineage (NCBI taxonomy): Eukaryota > Metazoa > Chordata > Mammalia > Rodentia > Hydrochaeridae > Hydrochoerus > Hydrochoerus hydrochaeris. Next base: position 174,352 of record PVLA01002050.1, read on the forward strand.
CTGTTTGTCCAGTCTGTTTATACTGTACAGATCATCTGTCCATGTTTGTCCATTTGGCTCTCTGTAAACAACTGTTCTTTTTATTTTGAGCTCAACAATTTTTTTCCCTTTGGCATTTTCAGGTCATCTAATCAAAGTTTATTTGGGTTATAGATTAAAAAATCATGTTTCAAACTAGGTTTGCCAGCTGATCAGAATGCTGCTAAAATTGGTTAAACAAAATCCCTTGGGGTGAGGAGAGCTTGGACAAGACTTCAACTGATAAATAAGAAAGTAGCCACCTCATAACTTTAACCAGCTCTTATTCATTAATCAGAGGGTCCAATAATCTATTGGGGCACCCCAACTAAAGTTTATATGACTAAGACAATTCATTGTTGCTGATCTTATGGTATATTCATGTCTTCAAATATGAAACTGGGATTGTTTATGATGAAAAACATTTTCTTTCAGATCCAGACATCTTCCTTTTACTTGTGCTCTGGCCAAGAGTTTCAAGTCAAATCAACATGAGGTCATCACTCAAATGATAAGTTTTAAACAAAAATTTATATAAGGTCCATCAACAAAAGAACTTAAGAGCAAATGAGCTATAATTGTTATAACCTAAAAGCAGTTTCTAAACTTAACTGTCAGCCCTACTGCTCATGCTTTGATTATACAAGCTTTTGTATATATACTTTGATTGTACATGCTTTGATTAAATTTTGTTCTTGCCTGAAATGTGCCAAAACCAAAGGCATCATACAGATAAAAACAATAACAAATATACTAAATTCCTTTTAGATTCCTTTTACTGGGATCCACCAAGTACTTTCCAGAAAAAGGATATATGATGTAAGCCATCCTCTAACTCCTTGCTCTCACAGGAGACCTCGTCACCACTGGATCCATTGCTGGCTGATCTGCTTGGACTTGCTGCTGAAGGCTGATGAGGCTCTGGGCCCACAGCCCCCCCACCCCCCATTAAGATATCCTTCTTAGAGCCTCAAGTCTCACTGGAGGTCTCAGGTAAGACATTCTCTGTACTTACAAACATGGAAGACATGTACAGTGTTCTTCTGAGTTTTCAGGCCATTACATTAGATCCTCAGTCTGTACAGTGGGTATTTACAACCAACCTACACAGTCTCTACAAACAAGGCCATTCCATGCAGGTTCTAAACTCTCTTTTTTACCCATAACTTTCTGGTAATTCCTACATGTTTCACACCCCTTTTAGATAGGGATCTTCTCCAAAAGTGTAACTTCTTCTTTACCTTCTCCTTCCCCATGGCTTCACTCTCCAAACACTCTCACAATGCACCACAAAGCTACCCTCTCCTCTCCCTTCTTCTTTGATTGCTCCCATAAAATTTGGGATACATTCAATCTGCAATACCCTGGCTATATGTATTTTAATTCATCTCAGTGGTACTTAATTTTTCCTTGTGTTACCCAATATCCTAAAGCTCCCAAACATTTACAGGGACTTAAACTTATAATCAAGCATCTTTCAGACAATGGTTTTGTTTTCTTAAACCTGCCCATTTATCCTACAATATTCCCATTCTCTGGATATTCAAGCCTAATGGGGCCTATCATCTGGTATAAGACCTTAGGATATTCAATGATGCTGTTACCCCAGTTCACCCAATGGTGCCAAACCCTTGTACTTTGCTCTCTCATATCCCTCCCTCCACCATTCACTTCATAGTCCTAGACCATAAAGATACCTTTTTTTTTTTACCATCCCCCCTACACCTTGATTGTCAGGATTCCTTTGTGTTTATGCAGACTGACCCAGACACCCTCAGGTCTCAACAGCTTACACCTGTCATCTTTATAATAGAACCTCTCCTCAGGGACACATACCAACCCCTTCCTTTCTTATTCATCAATTTTGCAGACACTCCCCTGGCCAGGACTGACAGGTAGATTTTACACACATGCCCCCACAAAAACTCTCAAATATATTCTCTTCTTTGTTTGTACTTTCTTAGGATAGATAAAAGCCTTTCCTACAATCAGGGAGACTGCTGATGTAGTTACTAAACTTCTGTTACAGGAAATCATCCCTCAGAGCATTCAGTCAGATAATAGTCTAGCCTTTATTTCTCAGCTGTCTCAACAGGACTGCAACTAAAATGGAGTGGCCCCTACCTGGTCTTACTCAGAACTTCAACTGTGGTCAAGGTCACTGGACTGCCATCCTGGTTCCACATCACTCAAGCTAAGTGGTGCCCTCCCAACCCTAACTTCCCTGACTCTAAACATACTGAGTGGTCATCTCATCTCCTATCTCCCGTCTCCATCTCACCAAGGCCCCATTGCCACAATTTTGGGGCTAGGCCATGTTTTGTTATCCTATTTGGTTCCTGATGCTTACATTCTAATTATTATTATTATTGTTGTTGTTGTTGTTGTTATTGCTGTAGGACTCTGGAAAGTCTTTCCAAAAGACTCCCAAATCATAAGTAAAATTGTCTTCATGCTGTTCTACATAAGAACTATCTTAGTTCTCTCTACCTTCAGCTGTTTAGTTAAACATGAGACCCCTGAGGGTCTAGGCTCTCGTCTCCCGTATAGTGACCCAGCCACGTTCCCCCCATCCCTACTCCATAACTTTCCAAACATGATTCAGCCATCAGGGCTTATATTTCTCATGCTTCCTATTCTTTCCAGCTCAAGCCCTTGACCAACGACAAGTCCTACTTTTACCCTTTCAGATGGAGGAAAAATTACTTCCCATAACTTCACCCCTCTCAGCTCTACGTGCATCTTTCAGATTCTCCCTCACCATGGCTCTGATGGAATGACACATTTGGATCAAGGGCACCTTTCCTTCTACCTCTTCTGAGTCCTTTAAATATGATAGTGGCCTGCCTCCTCATAGCACCTTGTCTTTTCATTTCTCCAATCTAGGATGCAAGTGTTCACCAACAGTGAAGTTGTCCTGGCTGACACACCTGGCACCAGCTTCTACATGGGCATCAACCATCATCCCTTGACCCCTCCTAAACCCCAACATGATGATCTCATTCAGCAGGAAGTAGTAAGAAAGAGTCTTTGCCCTTTTCCTAACAATAAAAAGACAGGAATGAAAGAGTTTTGCCCTAGAATAAATTTCAGGACATTATGGTAGTAGTTCAACATGATGGAAGGCTAAATAGAGGATGCTTACCCTGATGGCCACTTTCTTCTTCCCCATTTACAACTTCCTTCTTCCTTTCCCAGTGCACATGAAGAAAATTCCAATCAACTCCTCACACATCATCAATGCCCACCTCAAAAACCACATCCAGTCAAAGGTCACATATACCCCACAGCCCCATATCCAGGCACAGCAGAAAGCCAAACTCTCTCTGGTTGTGGGCTTCTCTCCATGTCTTTTAAATAAAAAGGCCACTTTTATTTTTTCTGATATTCTTCTCCTTTATTGTTCCAGAAAACTGTAACACACGTGTCCTTCGATGTCCTTGAATTTTGAAGCAATCTGAGTGGATTCCCACATCCCGAAAGGCACACTTGTTAAAGAGTTTACCTCCAGAAAGTCACTTTTGGGCATTGGAGGAAACTTTAAAAGGTGAAGGTTAGTGGTTGACCTAAGTGACTGACAACAACTGTCAACAGGAATTGAAAGATTCTGTCTTTCTGCTTCCTGACTTGCAACAGTTTGCTCTAACACACATCACTGTAATTTCCATCCCAGAGGCCCAAATAATGAACCTTGAAAATTCTAATAAAATTTTTCTTTTCATGATGCTTCTTTGTAGAAAGGTAATGCTAACCCTGAAAACATGTATAAATGCATACAGTTATTTCTATAAATGAATGGGAAAAAAATGGAGGAGCTTTGGAATTGGTATTTGGGAGGCAAATGAAAAGTTCTGGGGAACAAGCTACAGAAAGTCTACATGCTGTAAGCAAAACACTATGAGGGATTTTAATGATGACTCAGAAGGCAAGTTAAAATAAATGTGGGTGGCTAACATCATTTTGATGAGGTTTTAGAAGGAATGGAAGATTGTATCAAACAGAGGCTACCCGTGTTGTACCCTGATAAAGAACTGGAATATTTTGTTTATGGTCTGAGTGTTGAGAAGCACTGATTCAGTTACAAATAGAGGAACAAGAAAGAAAGAAAGAAAGAAAGAAAGAAAGAAAGAAAGAAAGAAAGAAAGAAAGGGAAAGAAGGAAAGAAAGAGATAGAGAGAGAGAGAGAGAGAGAGAGAGAGAGAGAGAGAGAGAAAGAAAGAAAGAAAGAAAGAAAGAAGAAGAAAGGAAAGAAAGAAAGAAAAAGGAAGAAAGAGGAAGAAAAATAGAGAAGCTGAGCAAACCACAGGCTTCTCTCTTCATTCAGCTGTGAGCTGGACACTGCCCTGGTGATTATCCATGTTAAGGCTTAGGAAATTGTGTTGCCAGAGGCAGCAGATCATTAGTTCCAACACCTGTAAAAGGGGGAATGGGAGTTACCTGCAGTTAGAGGTATCTGGCCCTTTAAATACTGGAAGCCTGAGTTGTGTTAGGATTCACTGAGAAGCCCTCTTCTTTCTTCTTTAGGGTTGCAACACAGCCCAGAAGACATAAGCCAATGCCAGTCAGTACCACCACAACTCCTTTGCCAAGAATGTCTCCACCACCAAAGCAGCTTCTTTTAAAACCATGGGTTCCTCTTCCTCCTCCTTTTCCCCATCAGCTTTCTGCCTTTTCTGTTGCTGCTATTCCATGGGAGTCAATAAACATAGCTGCATTCTATAATATGTAACCTTGAAAATTCTTTCCTGGTTATGCAAAGAATCTGGACTGCTTTGGTCCATTCCACTCTTGCAGGACCAAGGACAAAGGTAATCAACCAGTTTACTTGGTGGAAGAAGATTTCAACATAACAAATCATTGCATTTTTGGCATGGAAATCACTGAGATTTTTGGTCCCACTTATACAAAGCAAAAGATAGAAAAGAGGAAATATTTGAAAATGTTTTAGCATTGCCAAGAAGAAAACAAAAAAGTATCAAGAGGGTAGTCAAAAAAGATGCAATTGCAAGTGCAGTCAAGTACTTTATATCACAAAATGGGAAAGTGGCTTGGAGAGCATCTCGGGAGTCTGCAAGTGTACCCTTCCCATCACAGGGAAGGGTACATTTTCATATTTGTTCCAAAGATCTTCCAGCCATAATAGTTTCAGGAAAGAGCTCTGGAGTACTCTGTGTGCCCAGGACAGCTCAGAGAATCTTCATAGCTGGCAAAGCACACTGAGCTCACAGCTGTTTTCAGGTGGGCCCAGATATGTCTCCTGCTTAGGTAGATCTTGGAATTCTCCATGTCACCTTGGTTTTGCAGGTGTACAAAAAGGGTATAGGATCATAGTAGCTTCCTAAGCTTCAAAGCAAGGCTAGGAGGCCAGATGAAGATTAGTGTGAGGCAAAAAGATTTTGAGCTTTTGTGTGGTGTTTCTTAGTGGAGCTATGGGAGTGAAGCCAAGCTAAAATGGAGATTCTAGGAATATTGGATTAACAGCAACATGCGCACAAGACCAGTAAGCTGCAGATGCCTGCCTGCAGGCTTCAAGAGCAGACGTGGGAGCTATCATCCATTTACTGCATTATATTATTTATTTTAACGTTCTTGCTGCCATAGTGTGCTCAGGGAAACCAACTGTGTTAAACCTAGGATGCTACTTTTACTCTTCTGGAACTAGTCTTGCTTTGGGCTGAATTTTCTCTTGACTCTCACTATTTCCCACTTCTAGAATAGAAAGTTTCACCTTGTGTCTGTACCAACGTCGTTATCTCGGAAGATTATAATTTACTCTGCTTTGTTCTGTTTCATTGTTATATGTGTCACAGTTGAGTTTGCCTTGGGTTCCAGGAAAGTCAGAATTGAAGTAATCTTAGAAAAATTAAGACTTGGGACTCCCAGGTTTGGAATAAATTCATTTTTCATGTGCTATAGGTGACATCTCCAGCACCAGGGTTAGAATGCTATAGTTACAGTGTAATTTGAATGCCTCTAAAAGTACATTGCATTTAAACCTTGGTTTTAGGGTGGTACTACAGGACATGGTGGACCCTTTAAGAGTTAGGGTCTAGTGGGGAGTGCTTAGCTGGAGGAAAGAGCACCTTCACGGCAGACTGTAGGAATCAGCATTCACTCCTTATCTCTCTTTTACTCACTTGTCCTCTCCTCTCCTCTCCTCTCCTCTCCTCTCCTCTCCTCTCCTCTCCTCTTCTCTTCTCTTCTCTTCTCTCCTGTTCTCTTCTCTTCTCTTCTCTGCTCTCCTATCTGTTCCACTTCTCCTTCCTCTCCCTCCTTCTCTTCCTTCCTCCTTCTCCTCCCTCTCCCTCCCCTCTCCCTTTCTCTCTCCCCTTCCTAACCTGAATCATGACATCTTGCCACTGCTTCACCATAAACTCCAACCAATGAGGATAACTGTTCTTGGATTTGAACTTCCCAATCATAGGATCAATAAACTTTTTCTCATTATAGTATATTTGCCTCAGGTATTTTATGATAGTAAGTGGAGGCTAACTACTACACCTTTTAAATAGCGTCACATTGCTTCCTGAGTAGTGCATGTAATGTTTAACCATAGTACTGCTATCACTTATTTCATTTATCCATATTCTATGATAACCAAATGCAATTATGCTTATTATGTTGAAAAAAATTATTTCAAGAATAAGGAAAATTAAATATTTTATGTATCTATATTCCTACTCTAACACTTTTCCTTGCTTATGTAGAACCACTTTCATAAACTATCACTTTATTCTTTCTAAAGATTTTCTTTCGAGCATTGATAAATTGACATTCCCTCGAAATAAGTAACCTAGCTATAAATTTCCTCAAATTTTATCAGAAAAATATTTGTCCTGCAGTTTTTAGGCACATTGATGCTGTGAACAGAATTTTAGGTTTACCTTTGATTTTTTTCTTTGCTGTTGTTGTTGCTGCTGTTATTATTACTTATTTTATCTTTCAAAAATTATATTACTTAAATGTATTTTTTGTTTTTTTGCAAGTGATAGTCACTTTTTGCTTCATGCAGCAGTAGGATTTAGTAGCCCATGCCATTTATCAGATATGATAACAAAGTATATAGAGCGAGATGTGGTAGCGCACTCCTGTAATATCAGCACTTGGGAGGCTGAGGCAGGAGGTCGCTGTGAGTTACATACCAGCCTGGGTACAAAGTGACCTCAAGTCCAGCCTAAACTGCATATCAAAACCCTGTCTCCAAGGTATTTAAAAATCAAAACAAAACAAAGTACATAGATCAATTTTTTTTGTACCAGAAATCAAACTCAGGACCTGGCATTTGTGCTGCTGAGCTATGTCTTTGGCCCAGAGCAGTGTTTTTATATGGAGTTTAGTTTTAATGATTATTGATTCTGTGTTCCTTATCTAAAATTAGTACCATTTCAGAATGTACTTATCATGTTTAATTTTCATTCGAAAAATAATAATGTGTGTATACATAAATGCAAAGATATATATATATAATACAATGTGTTGTTTCAATGCCTATATGCATTGAGAAATTATAAAATTAAGATAATTAGTAAGTCCACTGTATCAGCGAGTGTTGTGAAGTGTTACTAGAGAAATCAATACCAAACAAGATATTAAGTTATATACTGGCTTACGATGGTCAGCCACAGAGCTGGATGAGGCAGAGTGCAGAGGGGGTCTCCACACTGGAGCCTGAAGGCCCAGGGCCTGGCGTTTGCTGCGGAGTCCCGCGCAAGTCCACCCCAGTAGTTTGCTAGGAATGCGACGGAAGGCTGAGGAGTCTGCCCTGTGAGGGTGAAGGAGCCATGCCGGAGCAGAAGAGTCTGCGCTGGCAGGCATACGACATCCAAGCTGAAGGCAAAGACAGGAGCCTCTCTGAAGAACAGGAGCAAATCCATCTTTCTTCATTTCCCTTACCCCATCCAGGTGTGAGCTGCCTGGGATGAGTCTTCTGCATCCTACGGTTTCGAATTGCTGGGTCAATTTAGCTAAGCGTCTCTCAACTAAACTTAGGCTGACTCAATCAGTCAGCATCACACCCACCACCTAACATGTATTATTATTCCTAACATATTTATTATTTTTTCATAATCATAACATTTAACTTTTTCTTTTATAGGTAGTTTAAAATATACACTGCAAACTATATTAAGCTGATTGTGCATGAAGACAACAAAAATTATTCCTGTCATCTCACTATAACTTTGCCCTCATTGACAATATGCCTCTTAATGCAGAATTATCAAATCTAGGTTTAACAGAAGACAGTAAAATATTAAATAGTTAAGTGAATATATCCCTTATTCAAACTTAAATAAATGTACTACTTACACTTATAATGTAAGTACTCTCCATGTAATGTACTTTTAAATTTATAATTATTTTCAGCAATATTTCTGTACAGTTTATTAAATTAAAGCTATGCATTTTAATGGATACTCTGTATTCTATTTACAGGTTGAAAGAAGCATACTTGACTTAGTTTTTCTTCACTGAAGCTAAGTCTTTTCTAGAATTAATGCTTATTATACAGAAAAATACATATTTCAAAAAATTAATTTCAGATTTGAAAGATGGACCATACCAAATATCTGATACGGTTGCTGTATAAAAATACAACTCTGCTTTTAAAGTACTTAATGTCGTGATCTGGAAGTCCTTTGAGACAATGTAAATCAGACACAATTTATAATGAATTCAATACAGAAGTAAAAAATAGCAAAATAACAGATTCAGTATGGGCCTTTGATGTAATTAGAATGCTAATGGAAAATGCTCCAGTTAACAAAAGGCATGAATCACCAGTAAATTTAAACTCTGACACTGTGAACTGGGAGGTTTTTCAAATGTTTCATGCAAAATAATTATTATTTAGTATTCTTTAAATCTGCAGTAGTTAAATTATGCTTTGTATAAATGAAGGTAGGTTGTGAGACACATCATTTTTTTCTTCCTAAGTCATCTGCTTGAATAGACAGAAGTCTGTAAAGAGCTACACCTTTCACCTTCACGATAGAGTTTTGCAGCTTGGGTTTTAATTATCTCTGTGCATCAAATGCTTATTAAGTTTCCATGCTTAATGTCTGATCATTGGAAATTATAAAAAAACAGTAGTTTAAAATGAATATTTAGGTGTGATTATAAAACAAGGAACTGTAAAGTTTAATGAATATTTTAATTGCAATAAAATCATAACTTAAAGTTAAGGTCATACACTTAAAATTGGTATTATTCATGTGATTATTGTACTTAAAACTAATTTATTAGCAAAGCTTATTCTGGGAGATCATAGAAGATAGATGAGATCTTTTTGATAAGCATAGATGATAGATGACCTTTGCATAAGCAATATTATATTTGAAGAATAAGCCACCATTTTAATTTGGAGATTAAAAATGCATTTTGGTAAACTGTCTATTTTTTAAAAAGGACAAGATGGGAAAAATGCACTATTATTTACATATGCTAAAATGGAATACATAGAAAGTAATTTCACCAAATTTTTGTTTCAGGTACTATTTTGTGTTATTATGCTAATTTATTGAACCTGTCACAGTTAAGTAAGAGCTTGACTTTTTTCCAGTTTTGTATTATATTTTCCGATGTGACAATTTAGGCACCACATATGCTATACATGAGGTACTTTGAATGAAATAGTATTCATAATGTATTAATTTTAAATGAGAATTATTTGCTTCTCCCTAGAAGGGGAATAATATTCAAAGAGGGTATTGATTTTGGTTGTCATTATTGGAAGAGTGGATTTTACTCAGATTCTAATGAGTAGAAGCCAAGGATGCTGCCAGAAATATGCTGCTATGCATTAGACACATGTTACACTGGGTAAACAAAGTTATTTAAGCCAACATATGAGAAGTGCAGAGACTAAGCAACTTTGCATTAAATAGCCATCTCCCATGAGAACAACACAATAAATTTGTATAAACAGCAGGTTATGTCAAAAGGAGATGGTGAATGAATTTAATTGCTGCCCTTTCTTAAAATACACATATATGAAACATAATGTCTGCCATCAGCAGATATTTTATTTTTACTTATATTTAAACTTTCTACAAAAGATTAAACTAAACAACACTATGATTTTCACATATGTATTTGCAACTAAGTAATTATTTCATTATACAAACATGTCAATTTTTCCAAAATACTGGATTTTGCTAAGTAAAATTTTGGAACATGGAGAGATTAACTTTTATTTAGCTGATCATGAAAGGATAATTTTTATCTACTTTTAAAGAGCTTTAATAAAGATGTTTAGAGAAATCCAGTAGAAGGCATATGGTAGTTTAAACAATTTTGTTGTTTTTAATAATTATTAAAATACCTTCTATGTACTGTAATCCATTACTGGGTTCTCTTTGCATATCAAATATATATGTGATGTAGGCACAGAAATATATATATATATATATATATATATATAGTAGATATATACAATAGAAAAGGAAGTTGAAAGACAGTAATGATCTCTCCATACTGATGTTTGATGGTCACCAGAAAAGAAACTGGATTTAAGTCTGTAAATTATAATTTGCTGTATTACACTCATGAAACATTGTAAACATTTGAAAAGTTCTGAAGTTAAATATTGAAAAATATAAAATATCCTCAGAAGAGACATTGTGATTTATACCCAAGAGATAAATTTATACTTAGAAGATATAACATCTATATCCGTATTTATATCTACATATCTCTATCTGTATATCTCCATCTCCATCTACCTATATCGAGCCAAAAACTGAAAAAAAATGTATATAGACTTCAGTAAAAAATATACTGTGATGTTTATTCAATAGATGATATTATCCTCATAAAGGGGACCCTAGAGGATGTCATACACAGCAGAAAACCCATTACACTGCCAGTCTTAGCAAAACCATGGAAAATCCATGGGCAATGATCTCAACAAGCAAGGTTACTCAACCTGCACTTTGTGGTACTAAGAAGTGTCTAGAAGCCAAAGACCATCACTTTGAGCATCTCTTGCAATTGTAGAGCCAAAGGCAACTTGTATTAATCTTACAATGTCTCAATAAGTCTAGTATTAAAGTATTTACACAAGTTCTTTCCCTGAAGTGTGTATATGTATTTTGGTGGACTCCATAGTGCGTGTGTGTTTATGTGTGTCTGTGTGTGTGTGTATTTCAGTGTTTTCTTGAACTGAATTCCTGCTTCATCTAGTACTTGGACTTTCTGAATTCAGCTACTGGAGTAAATTTTAGAGCAATTATTTATAGTTATCTACTATATAACTATCTCATCCAATAACAAAAGATTTTCTTTTCACCTCTGCAGCATATTTTATTCAAACAATTGTAAAATAATATTCTTACAAATTTATTTTTCAAAATGTATAAGTATAAAAACAAGAAAGTATTTCTACTTGAAATTCAACTTTTATTTTTGACTAAAAAAGCTGTTTACTCAAAAACATTTCCTTCACAGTAAATTAAGTTGAGAAGAACTCGTTTTTTGCTTTTGTACCACACTGTTTTGGAAAAGATGCAAGTTCAAACCTATTTCAAATAAACCAGGTTTTATACTTGTTATTGTGAAGCTATCATATAATATTGCCTTCTTACTTGTATTTGATTTTTGCTACACTTTTACCATACATCTTGTCATGTCCATGACTTATACTATGCTATTTATAGAACAAAAGCTATAATACTAATTCCACTCCCATGGAAACTCTATTTCATTTTGACTCATATATCCTTGAAGGTCTATTTTATATTTCAGACTTTATACAATTTTCAAACATCCCTTCCCTTCTGTTTCCAAAAGAAACTGAGAAAGAAAGAGCTATATAATCTGAAACTAAATGGAAAACTCACATTCCAATCATGGTCAATGTAATAAATATTTTCATTTGAGCAACTATAGTCTCTGGTAGCATTTCTGACTCAATTATCTTTAGAAGGCATTTAAATGACTTTCAGATGAATTGTGACTTTGGTAAAACGTCTACTGCTTTTATAGTTGCTATCCTTCAGCACATATCTCCTTTTATAAGTTTTAAAACTCTTCAATAAGCTTTTAAAAATGATCTTCTAAGTACAAATGTATATATACATGTAATTTATTATATAATATATATGTTAATTACATATATATATATATTCTTGCCTTTTCCCATATCTGTACTCCTGAGAGTCCAAGTCGTATATTGACCCTTTTGTCTGCATCTACTTCCTACATATTTGGTACAGCATCCTTATTTTCTGTAACATATCTAAATATCTAAAACAAATATTTTCTTTACAATTCAAAATAGCCTGTCCATGAGCTACAGACTTGTATATATAATAATGTTTTATATTCTTTAGTTGTCAAGCAGTCTTTTCAATGTTCTCCTAAAAAAAACTGCACCCTTAGAACTGTCCCCATATGTTTACTGTTTGTTAATTGTCCAGTGTTCTCTCACATGTTTAAAGGCACTGCAATTTATATAGTTCCTAACAAGTAAAATGTATGCATTAATCCTGCCTTCACAATTCATATTGAAGTATGAACCATTTAGGACATACTACAGCTAATTTCAAAGTCTACATCATCTTTTATCTAAAGAAATTTGCCTTTTTTATTAGTGCATGTCTTTTACTTGTTCACTTTCCCTCTATTCTTACACCTCTGTATTTTTAAAAAATCAATCATAATATTTAAAATAAGTATAAAAGTAATATGTCTACTGTGCTCCATGCTCCAGTGGCACAGTCAGTGGTAAATCAGAATTCTAGTTTTATAAGAATTAATAACTAAAACTTTCAAATATAAAATGGAATCCAATCAAAAACTTAAATCTACTCTATGAAATTGATAAAGATGGTTTTCTTTCAACAACTTCAGAAAATTGCAGGGGCTAGCATTTAACTCCACATTTAGTTTGTTATATCAAATAATATCATTATCAAATTAGGACTTGCACATGTAATTTTGTAGTTAGTAATCATGTGGATTTCTTGATCTTCCTTAACTATTCACTTTATTTCAGAGATTTAGTCACAACATCTGTGAACCATGGTAAACCATTCTCTGCTCTGCTTCCTAAATGAAATAACAATTCAGAGAAATATAAATGTTGATAAAAGAGGTTGGATGAGACAATCCAAGAGCTTTAACCCAGAGATCCTGGTCTATATTGGCTGAGATAACTTTTCACATTTTTGTAATACAATTCAATGGAACTCCTCATGCTTGAGAAAAAAAGAATAAAAGTAATGGTCAGTGTAGCTCAGTAATTACCTGACAGTACAACCTCAGGTAGAGATTCTTATTCAGTTAATTTACCTGGACAAAGTTTCAAGAGAATGGGACTTGGGAAAGTAATATAAGATAGAGGAAGGATAATAAAATCAAGAAAAAGCAGAGGAAAAATGAGCAAGAATGTAGGTCCTGTGGAGAAAAAGTGTTCTGGAGCAACCACTGCACAGGGACCCAATTTGATCTCTGATAGTAGTAGCAGGATCTTAGATTAATTCACAGGCAGGACAGCTCCCAGTTGGTCATGGTCAATCCTCAAGAGAAGATGGAAGATCTGAGGTGCTATCAGGCAATATTAGCAGAGTTGGAAGAGTACAGAAGAAGTAGAGAAACACAGGCTGGTAAATAGGGTCAGGGCAGGACAGCAAGAGTTCCCGCTCTAGAGTTGACCCCTGTCTAGCGACATTTACTATGCTTCCCTACAGAGAGATGCCACCAGCTTCTTCACGTTGGGTGCAAACCACCAACACAATCTTTTGCTTTCCAGTCGCTAAGAGTAAAGAAGAGCAAGTCCAGCCAAATTAAACCCATTAAACAATGCTTGCAAATGCTGAACACCTTTTACGTATGTAATGTTGTGCTGCATCTTTGGAAGAAGTTGTCTTCTCTTGAATCCATTCCTTGAGTCAAGATCCTGGTGACCCACCTGCCCCAGACTCCATCTCCTAACAGGAAGTCAGCTACTGAGCCACCATTAACCAATCATCTCCCACAATTAGGATTGTCTAAGACACAAGGCTTTTGGGGGACATTCTAAATTAAACATGAACAAACACAATCCTAAATTAAATGTTTCTAAAAAAATCTGTTTTTTTCTCACATATTACATATATAGAAAGAAATCATCTTGAGTTCAATTTTCCTTTCATGTATGAAATATTATATGTAATGTAACTATTGCTAACTTTAATAAGAAAATACAAAAATGCCTCTACTAGGTTTAGATTTTTTCCCAGGATTGCAAGTGGCCAAATAAGAATTGTGAAATGTCAGTATTTCCAACAGAAATGTCATAAGTCATTGCTCTGTCACATTGCCTTTACTCAGACTCATTGTTTCCTCTTTAGCCATTGCATTTTGTTTTGTTTTGGGGTTTTTTTGGCAGTACTGGGGATCGAACTCACAACCTCACGCTTGCCAAGCAGGTGCTTATGCCACTGAGCTAAATCCCCAGCCTTCATTTTTTTCATAAAATAATTAGTGCTTCATCCTGGATGACATACTATCTTGTATTTATATATCTTTTCTTGGAAATGAAGAGATTGTGTTATTCTGACACACTCAGATCTAAGATACTTAAGAATTTTTTTCCATTCATATCTACTGTATTTTCCCCTTTGCTTATTTCTTACCATGATAAACTTGATCAATACCCTACCAGCACCCAAATCTTTTAAAATATCAATGTTTTTTCCTTTTTTCCTCATTCACATAGTTTCTACGAAAACTTTTCTTTTCTCACAGTATAAAACACAACCATTTACCACCTTCCTTGTTTAGGACTTTTTGAAAACTTCCTTTCATGTCTGATTGCCTCCCCTTACAATCTAGCCGCAGAACGCCTGTGACATCTGTGCTCCTGAAACCATGCTAAATGTCAACAGTCTCCTGAAGACCTTTCATTACCTCTCCATTGCCTGTTTAATGGGAGTGCACTTTACTAGACTCGCATGTGCGACATTGTTCTTTCACTGTTACGAAGCGTTTTACACCGTCTCAGCATTAATGCAGTCTAGTTCTGTACTGCAATCTCATTCCTGGAGCTCACGATGACCTATCATTCACCTAAAGTACTGGTTGTTGAATCTCTACACTTCCCTTTTTCTCCCCATGGCTAATGCAATCTTTTATTCATGCGCTCTTCAACCGTCACTTCTTGAAGGAAACATTTAGAGCTTTTTTTTCTGTATTCACTGGCATTTCTTTTTATGAATGTACACTGCTGACTAGTTTTACAATGCTTCACCAGTGGTAAGCCTTCTCTATTGATCTAACATGTTATTATTTCACATTTCGTCTTATTTAAAGTTTGTCTTGTTATACAATTGCAAAACAGTGTAAATTTCTTCCAAAAAACCTGGGATTTTTTTTCTTGTAATTTAGCTTTTGCTTTAAAAATAGTCAATAAATTTGCCAGTTTTCAGAAGTAACATGTGTTTTATGTATTTAATTTTCATCAGTGTCAGAATTTTTATTTCATTTTTGTTTCTATAATTTAATATTGACAATTTCCAGGTGCAGATTTAATCCTATTTTTTCTGGTCTAGAACCATTGTGCTTCATGAATAAAAAATACATTTGTTTTATTTTATCTGAATTATTACTAGCATTATTGATGCAAGTACTCAGTCTCTTTCATGTTTTGATGGAACATTTTTAGTGTTTTATGTCTTATAAACTTTCTTTGCATTATCTATTTCTTAATGTTTATGTGAAGTCACTGGACCAGTGTCCTAATGAACATATGTGATTTACTGTTTAGCATTACATCATTGAACATTCAATTTCAATTTGGGCTCTCTCAATGGACACATTATTATTTTAGACACACATTTTCTTGCATCATTAATCCATTCTTTGAATATCTCAAATATTTTAACAATATATATTTTATTCTTAAGATTTCTAATGTGTTTCTTATTTTCCTATTTTTGTGTATTTTTGCTTGTAAGGCTGACTTTTGCTCAGATGAATTCTGTTATCATTAGCTGCTTAGTATTTTTACTCAAGAGCATTCCTGTGACAGCCTTTACCAGTGTATCAAAGGTGTCACAAGCATAGAGCCCTTTTATATATTAATTTTTCTGTTTCAAAACTAATGCTACAAAAACAAAGTAAACACAAAGGGAAGTAACTATAAGACATGGTAGATATATTAATCCACTCCACTGTTATAATCATCTAATTAAATATATATATCAACACCATGTTGTACAGTAGCAATATATACAACTGAAATAAAAAGGCTGAATTATACAACTGCTCAAGTACATAATTCTGAAGTGAACCATTTTTCCACATGAATCCAGAATAAAAGAGACAAGTTTGCTTTGTCCAGACAACTCCAATAGAGAGATAGATATCCCTTATTATTCCTAGTCCCAATTAAGTAACTCTTTATAATGGAGTCCTCTATGTTTACCTACTGATGCACATGCCCTTCCCTAAAACACAGGTCACCCATAAACAAGCAAACACAAACAATTTAGTGTTGTGGCAGAGGAACTTCCTACCCTACCACATCATAAAAGTGTATAATGGAGTTCTCCTCTGTCATAAAAAAGGATAAACTCAAGACTGTTATAGGTAAATGGATGCAACTTGAGACCATACTCATGAGAGTAACTGATAGAAGAAAGGAGAAAGGAAGAGAATAGGGAAATATATATAGAGAGTATATATATGTATATTTATATATGCATATATATGTATATATATATATACATACACACAAAAATAGTTAAGATAGTTATACAGGTAGTTTCTCTTAGTTATTGAAAAGAAAGATTTGTGCTAATATTCTCTGCACAATACTTCATGCCCAGATGTTACACACTAAGTAACTACTATGAATGTAACAATATGCAATGTATTAATTATTATTCTCCTGTTAGCCTGTTTGGAAACTTTAATTTTATTCCTATTTTCTTCTTCTCTGTAAAATAAAGAAGGTATATATTTGAAGTTTGGAATTTTGCTTTCCTTTCACTTCATGAAATTTTTTTTTATTTTCTTAAAAGCTAACATGTTTTTGCATGATTTTGTAGTTGTTGCACGCCAATATCTCCAATATTTTAGCTGTATTTTTTCCTAAGTGGAATGTCAGAGTAGCTGCTATGTTATATTATTAGAAACAAAAGCAGAGTTCAGGACAGTAGCACAACATGTGATTATCATGATACCTTTCTGTAGTCAGTTGACTTTATCATGTATTCATCCTTATGTACTAAAAATCTGAGAGAAAGGAAACTGATTAAAACTATTTTAGTACAAGAATTAAGGACAAGGTCTGAAAACTTACTTCACTTTGTCAAAATTTATGTTTTAGCCTTTTCATAAAATAAAAGTACATGTAGATATACATATGTGTATTTAATGCATATATTTACATTTTTCTTAAAGAACTAAAAGCAGAGCATTTGTATTTTGTAAGATATTATCTATGAATGCCAAGATTAAATAGAGTAAGTCAAAATCAGAGGAAAATAACAAATGTAAGGCATAACTTTTTATGTCCTATTTATTCTAATTGAGGCATGTGATTGATTAGGGTGTCTGTTCATGGCCGTCAATCTGGAAAGTGGGCTGCTTCAAACTCTCTTTCAACATATGCTAGCAAGGATGTGCAGCTTGGCCAGGAGAAGCGTAAACTGCATATCTGCTCAGAGCTTCTGTCAAGAGCTGGGAGATATCACATCTATTCACACTTCATTTAATCCAAGAGATCTCAGGCATGCCATCACAAAGAGGATTGTGAAAAGATGATAATACATAGAGGATGTAGGTTAGTAGCATAAGCCCCTGCCTGGCAAGCTCCAGGTTAAGAGTTCTATAGCTGTACCCAAAAGAAAAATGAAAAGAAAAGACTATTAGCATGGTTGAATGAGTATTAACAGCACTTAATTCTAAAGAGTTAATATTTATACCTCCATACGCCCCCTCAAACACACACCCACTTCGATGTTATCTGTTTAGGGACACAAAATCCTCATTTGGTCTTCACACAGAGCTCACAATGCAAGATCTCTGGTTAGCGAGATGATGAGGCCTTTGCTGTTTCCTGGAAAACTTTTCATGTCTATTTTTCTCCAAAATCACTATTGCCACCTTGTGGGAAAAATCTTCCTTTACATTGCTCTTTTAGCTTCAATTGCTTGATAAGATGAAGAACATATTCTTTTTTCTTGCTAGCAGATGAGGTCACTAAATTTCTTAGCATCCCCATTAATGCAAACTATCAAACACAACTTTGCTTCAAACATAATTGAGGCTGGGTTGCAGCTAAATGGAGGATCCTTGCTTACCACACATGAAACCTTAGACTTAATCGCCACACAGAAAATAAAATGAAAACTTATTTTGCTTTTATTTTTTATTTGAACTACAGACAGCTTTACAAGCCAGTAATCACATTCATAACTTCATAATAGTCTTTTCATATTTATGTGTATATGTCTTTGTTTTCACCCCTTTACACCTCTCTGAGAATCAGTCACAGGTAACTTGAGCCTGCAGTGAAACAAATCAGTGTCTTCTTTTTTCTAAGTTATTTTTCTCTCATGGAAACAAAGGATTTGATGAAAGCAGAATTATTAGTTCATTCATCTGAGAAGTCTTTATTGATAGAAGTTAAACAGCAAATGTGATATGAATGCCATTAACTGGTGTAAATAATGCAATTAATTGGTATAAGGATCAGTTTTTAATGTTTTTAACCTCCAAGAGCTTTCTTTGACTTCTGTTTTAGAAAGAGTATGAAAAAGCAAGAGCTTCTTCAAACTTTCAAGTTTTATAATTATTTCTTTTCATGCCTTTTCAAAAAGATAAAAATTAGCATTTGATCTTTTTACAGTAGCTAGTAAGTAGATTTCAGCAGTAATATTTTGTTTTCTAAAATGTTACCTAAGAGTTAGAATGTCATTTCATCCATGATCTGTCTTCTAAATAATCAGAAGAAACGGATGTTATTAGTTTCACACTATCTTTTAATCAGTGTTTTTCCCTCAGGCCAAAGTAACATATTCTCCCACTAGATTCTGCTCACTGCATTTTAAAATATACACCACATTCTAATTATTTGTACAGGCATTGCTTATATTTTATCAAATTGCTAGCATCCTAATTGTATCTAACTTATATCTAATTGTTTGCATTTGTCTAATTGTTTGTATTGTCAATAGCTTTTGGTACTGCCAATATAAAGCAGGAATCCTTGGTAAATGCTTTATTGACTATATCAGTGTTTAGTTCAAGCAAAAATAAAATAAATACATGAAAAATGAAGAGAAATTTAGACCTAACTTCCCTAGGATCTGGGGTTATTTTTTAATAATATATATTCTCTTTTATTATAAATATTTAAATTATGGAACTATTTTAAAATTCAATCTTGCCATACACCATATTTGAAGATGCAAGAGAGTTATACATGTAAGAGAATTGTTTTTTGCCTATACATAATAAAGGTTAGATTTTAGACATTCATAACAGTAAATATTGACATTTTTTCTTGAGATGTAAAATTAATGTTTAAATGTTTCATTATTATAAATAATGGTTTATTTTTATTCTTCTAATATTTATTATTTGTTATTATTGTGAATAATGTTTTGCTACTTTTTTATGGTTTCCAGTGAATGATTTACTCTGAACATAGTAACAATCCTCTTTTTGAATAATTAAGATAATTTCATTTTCATTTTTTTGCATGGCTTTTGAATTTTCAAGTGCATCTCAGCATATTTTTTTCTCTTATTTCTTAAATCACTGCGATAGTCATAAATATATCACATAGCCTGTGTGGTTAAGGAAAGTATAAACATTACTTCATTCTTTAAGTCTTTTTTTAAAAATCATTGCCGCCTTACAAAATCCTTCAGGTAGCTTCCATGCGCTGTTTTCTTTGGCACTACTAAATTAACATATTTTAATTTCAAACACAATTGAACATGTCAGGCTTTGTTTCCAAAATGATAATTCTGTTAGTTTGTGGTTTTGTTGTTACTGTTGTTATTATTTTTGTTTTTCTTCTCAATTCGTGATTCATTGACAAGCAGTGAGTGCCCGGCTTCCAGCCATCTGCACTGCAGTAACAGCAAGTAGTGAGCTAGTGAGCTCTGACCTGGGACCAAAGGAGCTGAGCTGCCCTGGGCTTCCCTGTGCTTTCCCAGTTTCCTCAAAGGGCCTTTGGTGTGGGCCAAAAAGGTACAGCAAAATCACACCTTTCTTCATTTGAAATCGTATGATTGAATTAAAGAGTGTTTTAATATTTTACAAGAATCTCAGAACATCTGTTACAATCTAACTGGATGTGCCATCCACAAATGGGCTGGGGATGCATTTTGTGACTGACTGTGCATTCTAGTAATTTTCTCAGCATTCTGTGTCACTGAGCGGTCAGAGTCATTTCTGGTGACATATCAAAGCGAGGCAGTTTTTTGTTTTTTCTTTTCTGTCTTTTCTGCTCGTTTGGAAAGTACAGAATATATGAGAAATATCATTCTTAAAATTTTGTAACACTTGACTAGCCAATATATGTTTAAATATAATTACAGCAACAAAAAATTTAAAGCAATAAACATTCCTATTTAAAAATTTATTTTACAATTTATATAGCATACATATTGAAGAATTCCTTTTCCAAATTTGAAGGTTTGAGAAAATAAAACTAGTTTTGAAAGTTTCTCTTCCATTGTCACACATGCGCACAAATAAAAATAAATTTGTGTTGTTCTATCCTTTCAAAACTATTACAGTAGGTGGCTAAATTATATATGGATTAATGGGTAGTCCAAGGGGAATTGGGCCCTCAAGGAATTCAGAACAAAAAATAAAGGCCTCAGAATTATGACTGGATTCCACCGTGAAGAAAAGCCAGGCCTCTGAATGGAAATGAAATGGCCATTGTGCTTATACTATAATTCCTATCGCCTGATCCAGCAGGCCCACATAAGCATAAGACTCACAGTTGATTGACCAGAGCAACTGAACCCTTACTCACTTCCCTTCCCCAGAATGCCTTTTGCTCTTCTCATGCAAGCTTTCTCCATGGCTCACATCCTATGGCGTCTATATTAGCGATGCAGAAATGCTGGTAACCCTATTGGTTGTTGTAGTTTGACATGCGTTGCACACACACTCATTTCCCCTGTTATGGATTGAAAACTGGTGGTCAATTTAACACCAGCTGGATTACATTCAGCAGGGCCCTGAGCGTAGATGTTCCACCTGAGGAGAGTTGCCAGCATAAATAGAGACGTGGAGAAGGAGAAGCTGTCATGTTAGTGAATCACGTTATTGTGTTGAGGCGTTGTGGGTTCTCCTATGAGTTGCTGTTTGAGCCGTTGGTTCTCCTGGAGAAGCCCTGGTCCTCACATCGAGCATTGCTTCCTGGCTCTGGAAGGGAAGAGGTGTGCTGCTTGGTCTCCATGATGAACCCATCACACTGGCTTCCTGGCATTACTCAACTGTGGTTATCATTGGAGGAGCTCGGGGCCTCCGTGTCACTGAGGATGGCTGTGGTGATTTTCAGGACAGCCCTGGTCTTTGTTGTGAGTGTGACTTCTTGGCTCCAGTGTAGAACCCTAAACCTACCAGCACAGCTCCTTCACCCCGCTGGCATAGACTTTCTGGCTTCCACTGCTGACCTCTGGGCCTTCCCAGCACAGATCCATAAAAGAGACTGGTGTGAATCCTTCTTGTGGGCTCTGGACCTCCAGCTGGACTCATGGGAAGCATTGTCATGAGCTCTGGATCTTCATCTGAACTCAAGTAGGAGCTGTGGGGTTTAGGCCCTTAGCTAAACCTTCTGGTTTTAGTGTTGTGGATAGATTTCCTGCATTTTTTTGGGTGACTATTGTAAAAATAACATTATAAATTCCATGTCCTATTTCTAATTTTTCTCTGTATAACCCCTGACTACAACAACCCCTAATGAAGAGTCTCAGTGGCCACCCACTTAGAAGCCCTTAAGTAAATCCAGAATCTATGCTTTTATTTATTTACAATAAAACTCTCCTAACTTCTGCCTTAGATCTGCAACTTCATTCTTTCAATACTGTGAGAACACAAACTCAGCACATCTGACATGTAACAGGTTGGGAGTTACTTTTTTCTTATATCAAAAAAGATAACATGGTTGAAGTCTTGTTTCCTTGGTATGACTAATGCAATCATTTTCATCTACTTATTTTCAGTTTAATGACATTTTATTGCTTTGTATAGAAAGTATGAGATGTTCTATAGCTTAAAAAGTTCACAATGCATGGGGAAAAAAGCTTCCAAGCAGAAAAATTAAATTAAGAACTGATGGAGCACACAGAAAATTTTGGTTGGCTCAAAGATCAAAGCACAGTAATTTATGTTTCAATCTCTATATTTATCATCTATAAAGAATTAACTTGTTTTTTTCATTGTATTTCATATCAAAAAAATTTTTTTCTCCCAATCTACTTGTTAAGAGTTTTCAATTTAAGTGGTATAATTTGTCATCACAAACTGCTGCTGATTTCATATATATCTCACTGTGCTCTAATAATAGTTATGCCATCTTGTCTTATAGTAGTAATCACTCTATATGGAAGTTTTCTTTATCAACATTTGGTTTTGTTATAAATTTGGGCAAAGCTAAGGAACATTTTGAAGTCAGGAATGGCCAAGGGGTTTCTCTTTCTTTCTTTCTTTCTTTCTTTCTTTCTTTCTTTCTTTCTTTCTTTCTTTCTTTCTTTCTTTCTTTTTCCTTGGTTTTCTTGGGGCAGAACTTGCTGTGTAGGTCAGGCTAGCCTAGCACCTGTTGTGATTCTCCTGTCTCAGCCTTCTAAGTCCGGAGATCACACATGTGCACCACTATGCCCAGGACTTCTTCTGAAAGATTATTTCTCTTAGAGCCCAAACAGGTCTGACTTGCCATCCATGCCGAAATGCCAATAAGGGGGGAAAACAGTAGCAAATAGCAGGAGAGAATCTTTAACCAGCATGGTCATCTTGGGGGGACAGATAAAGAGGTACAAAATATTGTGGGGCTGACGAGGAGCTTTGAGATTTTGTGGGAAGGGAAACAAGGAAAGAGTTATGTGGATGCATAGTTGGGATTGAGAATAGCTAGCAGCATAGATAATCCAGATCAGGGTTTCTACAGATTTAGTGCTGTCTCATCACTAGTTCTGCAAAAATGCTCCAGAGCGGGCTTTGGGATTGAGGGGCAATTCAATTCCTATGACATGCTTGTTCCTTTTCAGCGGTGGTGGCAGCATCAGTTCTTTCACAAGCCATTGCTCTCCTGCTGCCTTCTGAAGTTTTGCTTTTCCTGGAACCTGAGGTGTCTGCATGTTTAAGTTAATGACTGGACACTTGTAGCTCCAGGGAATCTGGAAGAGGCCATCATAAAAATTGGCATTTAAAATCCATGCAAGTCTGGAAAATATTTAACTATGGTCTCTGTTTTCTTGGTCTTTAAGGTGAATAAAATAGGATAGAAAATTTCAGGACTAATGGATTTTAGACAAGCATTCCCTAAGTGATTAACATGCCTGTGTGTAGCTGGGCAGTGATCTGACCTAAAGTGTTAAAGTGAAAAAAGAGACCGATCTAAAGAAATGCAGAGACTCAAATGTTTATCCTGCTTTTTGTTACTCATGGACCATCTGCAGACCCCTCCTCAAAGTCCCTGTTGGAGAAACTTGTTATATTTGTCAATGATGTGTCTCTTTAAAGCACAAATCATTCACAAACAGAACTCCTTATAGAGCTGCTTTGCTTTATTTTCTACATAAAGGCCATCAGCTTATAGTAAACAAAGCATTTTACATAACTTTTGTGATCTTTCCCTTTTTCCAAAGCCACCCAATTGACTGTAATAGCAATATTATTACACTTTCCCATAGTTTCTTTTCTGATCTTTGATAGTGCCTAGAAGATAGAAAAAGTGATACAGATGAACAGCTATCCCTGGAGAGGGCTTGGGATTAGAGATTACATAGAGGTAGTTTCCAAAACATTGGAAATGCACATGTGTATTTCCAAACACACACATTACATACATATTATTTATACATTTTTTTGTACCAGGGATTGAACTCAGGGCCTTGTGCTCCAGCCCTATGCATTGCATGCTAATATGTATTAAATATAGAAAATATCTTGATTTATGCTGAAGATGCATATCCACATGTAAAATACTAGAGATAAATGTTTGTATGTGTTTCTTCATTATTTTCTCATTGTGGGACAAAAATCTCATCATCCACAAGTTAAAGGGGGAAAGGTTTATTGTAGCTCACAGTTTATACAGGTTTCAGTCCACAGTCCGCCAGCTCTAACAAAGGGCAGATGGCAGAAGGGTAACACTTCGTGGCATGCTGCCAAGCAGAAAGCAGTACCCTGCCTTCCTTCAGCCCTTTGAATTCCTCACAGGGTACGATCACATTGGTTGGCACCACCCACACCTACAGTGAGACTTCCTTCTTCAGTGATTCCATCACCTATACTAACCCTTTCAGCAAAGGAATCCAATACCACACACCCAAAATGCAGCATCACACTCCTTTGATCTGACTACCTCCCCAAAGCCCCAACTATGAGTACATGAAGCTGAGGGGAACAGCTAGGCATACACCTTCTGCATTTTTGTGCTTGAATCTTCAAGCTATGCTTGTGTACTTGAGCTTCATGTTAGGATTTGGGTGCTGAAGTTTTCATGTTTTAATTATCAATGGATATTACACTATACACATTTTAGTGAGTGGTATATTTTATATTATAGGAGTGAGAAATGAATTTGGCAGGTTAAAAAAATTTAGTCAAATAGAATATTATGGTTTAAGATTTCTGAGACTGTATTTCCAGGCCATGATAACATATTAGTGTGGCAATGGGGTATGAAGTCAAAGTAGAATAGTTAAATTAATTTAAAGGAAAATAAAATTGTTAGGATTGGATGATTTCAAGCATACATAAGCCTTGTTTTAATAGTCTATTTACAGTTTTAATATCATGAAAGAGGATAACAGGTTAGTAAATGGAGTAACAGTGTCAGTCAGTAGCTCAAACTTATTGGGAGAAGTAATTATAAGGGTAATAAATTATCAGATTTCTGTCTTTTTGGCTGCATGTAATAGACTATCAAAACATATTGGAATTCTAGGTTGCATTGCTTCATTGTATTCATATTTTGCTCATTATGTTTGAGACATGTGATAGAAATAGTATAAAGAAATCTATAAATGTAAAACTGTATCTCAGAGATTAGGAAATCTAAAATGATAGTATTATCCTCCTAGCTCCAGACACTGAAGAAAAAATGAAAATTTTATAAATATTTCAGTTAATTCACACTACTGACCCGATGCAATACCCATTGTGAATTTTATTTATTTTTTACTCAGAGAAGTATAAGATCCTTTTTTATTATTCCAATATTTTATTATTGTATATTTATTATGTAATATAATGGGATTCATTAGGACACTTTCATGGATGAATACATTTTTATTTCACTTATACCCCCTTTCCTGTCTCATGTCTTCCCTTGCTCCTTACCTCTTTCTGAATAGTCTCCTTTTTACATTCCTGTCAATAATTTTTCTTTCTAGGTTCAACTTATAAGATAAAATATGTGATATCTGGCTTTTTGTTTCACATCATATTGTCTAATTGCAACAATTTTACTGTGAAAGACATGATTTATCCTAGTTTATGACTAAATAAACCTCCTTTGTGTATGCACACACACTTTCTTTAACAATTTTTTCATTGATTTGCACATAACTTGATTCCATAACTTGGTGATTGTTCATTGTACAAAAGTCAACATGGGTGTACAGGGGTCTTTATAGTTACCTTTGGTTGCTTCAAGTCTGTATGGAGGAAAGGTAGTGCTGGATCAAATTGTAGCTATACTTTTAGTTTTTCCAGGATGCTCCATGGTGGTTTATATAGTAATTGTATTAGCATACATTTTCAAAAGTAGTACATGAGGAAATCTTGATTCTTGTATCCTTGCCAGTCTTATTTTTCTTGATAGCAGTCATGCTGTCTGAGATGACATAGTATCTCAGCACAGTTTTTTCCTGTATTTACCTGATAGCTACAAATATTAAAGACTTTTTTTCTTGTAGATATTGGTCATTTGTTCTTATTTTTTTTAATTTTAATTAAAGAGAGGGGGGAAAAAAGCAAAACAGAAAAAAGGGTAGAAACAATACAGAATTTCAAAAAAAATAAACAGTAAGAAATCACTAGTTTATACATTACATACTGTCTTCTTGGATATAGTTGTTCAAGTTACAAAATTAAAGCATACAAAGTGGACATTCAAACAGTGAAGCTGCAAACAGATCTGTTCACCGATCCAACGAAAACTTGGCAACACGGTGATCAATCCTACACACTTAAATATACATGCAGTTATATCCTTTAGAGCACTTTCTTTTCCTCCTTTTGCTTTTTAAGTCCATTATCTGTTTAGTTATATCATGTTTCAGGTTGCCCAGTACCTTACTGATCTGTTTTATTGTTGTTTACTTTTTTAATTTTTTATTTATTATTATTTTTATTTAATTTTATTTATTTATTTATTTATTTTGAAGGTAGTAAAATATAGCAGAACATGACAGGACAAATCCAATTGAGGTAGTGCAGTGAAATTGGTACAGAACCTCACAGCAGGTTACCAGGACAACAGCAATAGGCACAATAGTACATCTGATTATCTTCACAATTGGTTGTTCCTTCAATCAGGTAGAGCAATATCGAAGGAAATTCCAAAATTATAAAAACAGAATATTGAGTAGAGCAATATCATTGATCAGAACAGAGCAAAACAGAGATAAAAATTTGCCTTCAAAGAGATGGCAGAAGAAAATTCCCCTTATTTGCTGTATTGCATATAGTCAAACTCGCAAGAGATACTCAGATCTCTGGCTCTCACTTGCTAGTGGCGGGGGAATGAGATGGAGGTTTGATTCTTAGCCTGCATGCCGGTAGGCTCACAGCCACCCACCAGAGTGGCATGCTGGCTGCCTGTTTTCCCAGCATCCCAAGTTCCCACTTGGTGTGGATCTCAGGAAATGCTGATATGGTTCTTGCTCTGGGGAGGCTCTGGCTTGGGAGGCCACAGCCACTTACCAGAGCAATGTGCTGGCTGCCTGTTTTCCCAGCACCTCCTTTGTTCTTATTTTTAACAACTTTCTCTTCAGTTTATTTGTCAACTATTTACTGAGTAAATTGTTCTTCAATGTTAAATTGCTTCAGTTCTCTACATATTTTTGAAAATAATCCCCATTAGATGAATAGGTGGTAATTATTTTCTTCAATTCTTTAAGCAGTCTCTTCATTCCATTCCTTGTTTATTTTGCTGTGTAGAATTTTTTCGTTGAATGTGATCACATTTTTTTGCTCTTGCTGTTGTTTTCTGAGCTATTAGACCTGTTCTGGAATAGATTGCCTTTACCTGTATCTGAAATGTATCCTTCACATTTTCCACTATTAGTTTTATAGTTATGGATATTTGATCCATATGAATTGGTTTTATACATGTTAATAGAAAGGGACCAAATTTCATTCTGCTGTTTGTGAACATCCTATTTTCTCAGTACAATTTATTAAGGAGAGTATATATGATCTAATATATATTTTGACAACTTTATCAAACAGCAAATGACAACTGTTATGCATTAAAAACTGATGGTCAACTTAACACCAGCTGAATTAAATAAGCGTGGTGCTGAGTGTAAATGACCCACCTGAGGAAAGCTGTCAGCATAAAAGGAGATGTGGAGAAGAGGGAGGCTTTGTGGGTTCTCCTAAGTGTTGCTGTTTCAAGCTGTTGGTTCTCCTGGAAGAACTCATCATGACTAGCTTCCCGGGTATGAGTTCAACCATTTTCATCAGAAGAGCTTGGGATCTTGTCTCTGAGAGTGGTTACAGTTCACTTTTGGAGAGCTCTGGTACTAACACTGGGCATCGCTTCCTGGCTCTAGAGAGGAAGATGTGTGCTATTTAATATCCAGGAGAAGTTTGTCATGCTGGCTTCCTGACACATACTCAACCATTCTCATCATCAGAGGACCTCGGGATTTCATTATCACTGAGGATGGCTGTGGTGCTTTTCAGGGCAGCCCTAGTCCTTATTTTGAGCTCCAGTGTAGAACCCACTACCTACTGGCATAGCTCCTTCACCCCGCCAGCACAGACTTTCTAGCTTTTGCTGCTGAGCTTTGGGTCTTCCCATGGCAGATCCATAAAACAGACTGGCAAGAGTCCTTGTCATGGGCTCTAGACCTCCAATTGGACTTGTGGGAGGCATTGTCATGGACTCTAGATCTTCAGCTGGACTCACACAGGACATTACTATGGGAACCAGGCCTTTGGCTGAATTTTCTAGGTCTTTAGTGTTGCGGACAGATTTACTACTCTTTCTTGTCTTTAACTCTGGGTGACCATCATAAAATAGTATTATAAATTCTGTGTCCTATATATAATTGTTCTTCTTGTAACCCCTGACTACAACAACTATAGATATATATTTTTACTTTTGGGGTCCTCTGTCCTATTCCACTGGCCTGTATATCATGCTGTTTTTGTTACTATGATCTGTAGCATAATTTGAAATGAAGTATTGCAGTACCTATAGCAGTGCTCTTTTTGATTATTTTAGCTCTTTAGAATATTTAGTTCTTCAATATTAATTTTGCACTTTTTCTATTTCATTTATATTTTTGTGGAGATAATATTGAAACTTCAGATAGCTTTTAGCAGTATGACCATCCATTTTGAGTAGATAAATCAGCTTGATTTATTGGTTTCATTTTCAGTGGGTACACTATTAGTATGTACAATGTCTATTGACTTTCAAATGTTGAATTTGCATCCTATTGCTTTGCAGAGTTTGTCAGTTTTAAAAGCTTTTCAGAGGAATCTGTAGTGTCCTCTGAATATAGAGAACTCTAATATATATCTGTATCAATATGCAGAGACCTACTTTGGTTCTTATGATTATTTATATCTTAAATTTGTCCTGTCAATATGCTTGCATTAGGATTACATTTTTATGGAATATCACTTTTTATACTTTTGCTTTGTGTTTTGTGTTTGTTTTGTGTATGTATTTTTGCTGTTGATATTTATTTTGAAAGCAGCAGAGTTGGCTTTATTTTATCCAATTTAACAGTCTATGTCTTTTGATTGAAGAATTAGGACCACTTATATCTAAAGTCATTATCAAAAAAAAAGTAATGATTTGTTATATTTTCATTTTCTGTGTTACCAGAAATTGAAAATGTTTAATTTTGATTTACTAGGTCTTGTTAACTCACTAGATTACCCAGGCATAGATGCAACTTATAGTTCTTCTGCCTCAATCTTCCGAGTGCTGCGATTACAGGCATGTACCTTCATAACCCACTATTATTTGATGCTAGCAATCAAAGCCAGGGCCATGTAAATGCTAGCAAGTGTTCTACTGCTGAGAGACAGACATCTTTAGCTGTGTTGTGCCAGTTTGTAATGTTTGGTTATTTTCTAGTTCTTTGTTTATCTACTTTTCTAATGAGCTTTGTTCTTCCATATTTTTGTAGTTGTATTTTCTCCTTCTGTGGGTCAATATTTTTTTAAAAGCTTATGTAATGTTAGCTTAGAGCTCATAAGTGTCTTTAGTGTATGCCTTCAAGGTTTTCTTTTTAATTTGACTTTTGACTCTAAAGAGTAGCTTTGTCACTATAGTAATACAGCTTGGTAGTAATTTTATCTCAGAGTTTAAAATACTGTTTATCTTTCCTTGTCCCCCTGCCCTTTAAAATTTCTGTTGATAGATCTTCAGTTATTTCATCAGTTTCATTTTATTAGTAATTCGGCAATTCATTCTCATAGCTTTTAATATGATTTGTCCTGTCTGATGGGCACTTTACTTACTGTATGTGAGAAGATATTTTTTCTGGTTATATTTATTTGGAATTCTGTTTGCCTCCTTTGCTTGGACATCCCTATCTTTACCAATACTTGGAAAATTTTCTGATATTATTTCATGGACTATATTTCCTATGCCCTTACCATATAACTTAGTTTGCTTACCTTTTCAGAAGCTTCATAAAATTACTCTTCATCATGTCACAGAGTTTTTGCATGTTCCCTTCAAAAGTTATTTTTGTTTTATAACTTTCAAGATATAATAAGATATAAATCCTGTCTTCAGTCTCTAAAATTTGCTCTTCTCTTCAAGTCTGTTATGAAAGTTTTCCACTGAGATTTTTATTTCACTTATTTATTTTCTTTTTCTGTTTTTAATTTTTATTAGTATGTATTTGTGAGATAAAATGATCACGTTCCACATTAGGAGTTGGTATCTGTAGAATACACATCTTAATTCTTCTTTTTATCTCTTTTCCTTTCTTCCCTTTGCCCCTCTTCCACCTGCTTGTGTTCTTATTTGCAAAGATCTACCTCTATATTTCCTATTTTCTATCACATACAACAATGAAGTAATCAATTACAATGAAATCCACAACACTAACAAGGATAATCACAGTTAGGATAGGGACAGGAATAATATACATTAAAAGTTTTTCAGAGATGATAATTATAGCAAAATTGATTAAGTAAAAATAAAATGGTAAAACGAAAGCCAAAATAATATTGAAATATCAAAAGTGTTAAAGCATGGAAAGCAAGGGAAAGGTAAAAATTAAAGGCCATAATAAACAAATGTAAAAGAAAATAAAATACTTCAAGTATTAGCAAGACAAGAAAAAGTAGAAAGTAAGAAAAAGAAATTATTGAAGATAAAATTATTTAAAACAAAAGAACAAAAAGAGAATATATATTTTTGTATATATATGAATACATATATATATATGTTTATATATTTTTTCACAAGCCAAGGAATGAATATAAAAATATTGTAATTAAAAATGAAAGTATTGTCCTTGTTGGGATGGCAGAACATGTGAACAAATGTCCTTATGCCAACACATGCACTGCTTTTTGTGTCTTCTTTATTATGTGTCCCTGCTAGGAGAGAGAAAAAAGCTGTGTGTTATTTTGTGTTGCTTACCCAAGCTGACAGCTTCCTTTGCATGGGATTGGAGGAGATGAATAACTGTCAGTTTCCCTACTTGCCAGTACAAGTGAACATGGAGTGACAAGTTTAGTCAGCTACAAATTACTCCAGGTGGATTAGCTTGAGGCAATCCCATGCCCTGGCAGACACTGTGCTCAGTCATGCATTGGCTCTTACACATCCTTTGAGAAGATCACTCAGAGAGCAGAGCACAAAACTGCACTTGGTGGGAGATACAGTGCTACATATTATTTCTCTGCAAAGGACTGTAACTTTTTAAAATCCTGTCCCATCATGCACACCTGTTCTTTCTTCCCATCCTCCTCAGCTGATGATGCAAGTTATTAATCTTAAAGGAGAAATGAACTATGTATCCTTCTGTGTCTCCACTCTGAATATCACTGTGCATATTTTTCATTGGGCTTGCAACTTTGGGCCACAATAAAAGATGATGGTTAGAACAGAGGAAAGAAATTAAAGCTATTTATTTTTCTGAAAGCAGCATCTAGGTTCTACCTTCACAAAACAGCTTACCTTTACATCATGACATTTCCATGACTAGAAACAGAAAACATATGTTAAGTACCATCTTAGGATATAACTCCTGAATTAGCAATGTTCAGAATGCCTTTCTGTTCCAGATCTGTTTCCATGTTAATTCTTACCAATTATACCTCTCCTCTTTCTGTTTGTGTTACCCTCTCCTCTCTCATTCTGCTATGATATTGCATGCTTGGTACCTTCCTCTCTTCCAATAACCAGAGTCCCTGAGTCTCTCAAAATCTTTGTCTATATAGTATTTAACTGTGGTGTTACTCTTCTAGAGTAGTGGTATATATTTGCACATGTATGTATGTATGTATGTATTTCAAGAAGCAAAGAAACTAAAATGTACTCTTGCTTCTTAATTTACTGTCTTATCCCTCTTATATAAAACCTGTTAATCTATTTACTTTTCTTTAAAACCATTACTTAGACAAATAATTCATTTGTTCATTTTTTCTGATCACTAAAATCCATGATCTAGGTAAACTTGCAATGTTCAACACTACTGATATTAACTGAAATATTTATCAAATGGAACAGAGATCTGCTTTAAAAGATACATGATTTTGAGAAGTCAGAAGATAATCTAAATTTAGACCAAGAATATGTTGAGAACTCTTCATGCAGATTCAAGTGGGATATAAAGCAGTTATGGCAATTTCTTTTCCTTTTATAAAGTGCACAACACAAATATATTTTATAAGAATTCAACACATTGATTTAAAGATAAGTTTTATGTGAACTGATGTACAATATTCAAGAAAGGGCAGTAAGACAAAAGTTATGAATAAGGAAAAAAAAGTTCAGATCTACACAGTTACTGAAAGACCAAAAAAACAAAAAACAAAAAACAAAATGAGAAATGTGTCTCATGTATTTAAATCTAACAGAGAAGTACATAGTAGCTCCCAGAAATACCAGTTCCTGAGATTTAATGGAAGACATAACACTTAGTACAAATGTAGTGACAGTTCACTACATAGCTTTTAAATTCTGATTAAAATCTTAGTGACAGAAAAGGAAAAAGCCTTTAGCTATTTCCTAGTTCACTCAAAAATGAAATTTTTAGTAGACTTAAGAAAGATGGAAATTTTAAATGATGGCAAACATTAAATGATTGCAGACAGTAGCTGAGTCTCAAAGGTAGGGTAGTCGAAGACTGGCATTGGAAAGAACCAAGAAGCTAAAATGTTAGGAATAATCTTGGGAAGAAATGCCTGTACATCTAACTCAGTAATCTTCATAGTAACTCTGAGTGCCCATATCTAGAAGTATGAAAAAATGATTGTGAATTTAAATCAGAAAATCTGCCCCAGTTTCACTCATAAATACCAGCTTATGCTTTTTAATCAGTAGAGGTGTATGATGGATGATGAAAAAAATAAGGTGAATGTTTACTTTTAAAAAATGTATTACAGGAAAATTATATTACAATGCCATTGCCACTCCCTCCAAATATTCACCATCATTTCAAGCACACATATCCTGTCATTCTTGATACACTGAGATGGTTCTAGAAGTCCTCTTTTATGAGTTGTGCTGTCCTGGCTGTTTTGATGTTCTGCATTTATTTCATCATTATTTTGGCTCTGCGGAAGATCCAGAAGTCACAGGATGCCAAATCCAGTAAATACATTGGAGGAGAACATACTGTGATGTTTTAAGGATCTGCCTTTCCATTGGATGACACCCAGGTCCAATATTCACTGATTTTTGTAACACCTCCTAAAGACACTCACAAAGGAAGACTTTCAAAATTACTTCAGAAAGTGACAACTATGATGGAAAAAGTATATTTGAAGCAAGTGTGAGTGTTTGGAAAAATTATGATGATGTATTCTTTTACTGTAATGAAATTTTAAATTAAAAATTTACTATATATATATATCATATTGTATTTAGAGATAACAAATACTTTTAAAATATGTAGAAGTCATAAAAAGTTATTTCAGTGTTATGTCCCATATTAGGCCATTGGATCAGATTCTATAATCCAAGAATCTTGCCATATCCATTCACATAAAGAGACAACAAAGTAGTGTAATGGAAGCATGATATTAAAGATATCTTGTGCTGTCATTATTCTGGGTAGTCAGAAAGAGGAGGGTGGATGGATTACAAGCTTCTGAACTTTCTTTTACCAAATATATGGTTCAAGGAATTATTAGGAGGCTAATTAAACTTACAAATAAGAACAAGATATATCAGAAGTGCTTAGGAAAGACTATGAGACAAGATTTAAATGAAATGATTTGGTCATATGACAATTCTAATTCATATGCTTCCTGTCATGTTAGTTTCACATTTTAGATGTTAGCTTATATTTCTTCTCTTTATAGATAAAGTAAAATATTACTAGCCTAAGAATTGAGCATGTCAAGCAGGTCAAGATAAGTTTAAATGGGAAAAATTTGAAGATATCAGAGGAAGATAAGAAAACTAATTGGATACAGTGAACAAACTAGCAAACATTCATATACCTGAAGTGTATCAAATTGGTTAACTGTGAATTATATTATTATTTTAAAATTCAAAAGATAGTATCATTGTTGAAAACCCAGGAAAAGAGTAGTTTTGCAGAAGTATTAAGTGAAAATATTGACCATTGTACTACATTTTCATGGCAATGACAAAGTACTTGAGAAAACCAGTTTAAAGGAGGAAAGGTTTATTTTGGCTCATGGTTTCAAGGTTTCAGTACAGGATCAGTTGGCTTTGGGTCTGAGTTTGGGTTTCAGATAAGGCAGAAATATTATGATAATGGCATGAAACTATGGAGGAGAATATAGGAGAGGAGGCTGGTCAACTCACTAAAGCCCATGAAGGAGAGAGAGAGAGAGAGAGAGAGAGAGAGAGAGAGAGAGAGAGAGATCAAGGAAAAAAAATACATTTCAAAGCCATGCCACAAGTCACTTATTGGTACCAGTTAAGCCTTACCTCCCAGTTTCTACCACTTTTTAATTGCACAGGAGCTGTTAAGCAAGCATGAGGTTTTGGGAAACATGTAATATGCAAACTAGAATAACCATGGAGAATCAGTTTTGAAAACTGATTGGAAGAATAAAATGCTGAAATATGAGTGAATACAAAAATAGTCAGAGATACCATCAGATAGTCATAAAGACATAAAATTCTTAAAATATATTCCAGTGGTGGATTAGACTCATAATCTAAGATTATGAAGGTTTTTGTTGCACAAAAGCAGTTATATAAACATTATTTAGATCATGACACATGACATGATCATGTCTAAAAACATGAAACAGTGATGTAAAACACTGAAACCTTTCATAGTTAGAACACAGAGATATACAGAGAAAAACAAAGAACAGATTTTCTTTAAAAATACCATAAGCTTTGGTAGGCATCTCTGCAGCCAGAGTGTCTGCCTCCACAGCTGCCTCTGGTGGAATCCTGTTCAAGAGGAAGGAGAGACGGTGCTCAACTTGGCCTTTGCTTTGGTTGTGTGTGGTCACTCAAGGGGAAATACAGGTATCTTATAGAATCATGGAGAACACTGAGGCAGAAACATTTTTGCCACTGCACATGTAATGACATACATAAGGTGTATAAAACCAAAAACTGTACTTAAGCCATAAAATTAAATAGAAAATTTTTACTACAAAATTTCCGCTACCTCCAAATACTTTATTATAGAATCCAATCATTAGAAAAACAATATATAAAAGAAGACAAGATGGCTGATCAGTAAGCAACAAAATACAAAGCCTCCCAGGAGAAACAACTCATATGTAAGAATAAAACACCCTGGAGAGACCCAGACAGAGGGAGATGGATCCTCTTGACACAGGAAGAAATTAAAACGTGAAAAAGCTTGTCAAATACTTTGGGACTACAACTGAAACAGCTAAAAATTATGGGACACAGTGTTTTCGTGGTGACTTGCCAAGTTTGCGCCAGCTTGAATCTGCGCCGGCAGGCAGAGCCTCCCAAACTCGTTCCCACTGCCACTCACGGGAAGCACAGGAGTGCTGAAGTCAGGGGTTGGTGAACCCAACGGAGAGCAGAACTGGTGAAGGGACTTTCATTAATCCACGGTCAGTGCTGGGAATGAGACCCCCCCATCAAGGGAAGGGCAAGACCAAATGGGCGACATTTTGGAATTAGGCAGGAGGAACCTGAACTGGAAGTGATAGTGACTTCAGTTGGTTGCTCCCTTCCCAGGGCATATTCATGGGATTTACTTGGACTGGGCCGCTCAGCTGGCCGGGACACAATGAGCCATCCCAAATCGATTCTCTGCACCTAGCACACACTAAGGGGGTGAAGGTACCTGAAGGTTGGCTGGCCCAGTGGGGAGGGGCAGTCATACGCAGCCGCTGCTTACACCTCAGTGACAAAAGAAGCCAAGAGAGGGCAGAGGTCCCTCACCAGTGTCCTTTGGAGGAAACATGGACAACAGGGAGGGGGGCTGGGACCTGCACTGTAACCTATGTGGAGGAAGCCAGGGCCATGACAGGAGAGAGAGGCAGAAAGAGGCCTCCAGCCCAGAACCTTGAGAGCACTGATCCAGGAGAAGGAAAAACAAGGGAGACTGAGGTCTACAAACACACAACATCAGACATGGCTTCAATGTACATTAAGAGATATCTTCAGAATCTTGTAGACAAGCTCAAAACTGAAATATTAAATCAGGTAAAGCAGGATATGAGTAGAGTAATAAAAGAAATGCTCTCAGGAAGCATCTCTCAGGATGATACAGATGGAAGAAGGGATGAACACAAAAAAAGGAGAGAAATGTTCAATAAAGAATATAAAGAAAATATAGAATACATGAAGCAGACTACCAGGAAATTAAAAACTCCATTAAAAGCTGGCAAAACTCCTTAAAAGAAACTAAGGATAGACTATCAAATCTTGAAGACACGTTGGCAGTGTGTGATCATGAAAGGAAAGATCTCTTAAAAATAACAAGGAAATAGATAATAACAATACAAAGGCTAGAAGATGACAAGAGAATCTACAATTTAAGAATAAGAAATGTGAATGAAGAAGCAGGAATACATACAGGTGAATTACAAAGATTATTCATGGAAATAATTAAGGAAAACTTCCCAGTATGGGAAAAGAAAATGACATTCGGTTGTGTGAGGCATACAGAACTCCAGCCACCTACAACCAAAACAGATCTACACCGAGACATATAATAATCAAGATGCCAGAAATTCAATATAGAAACAGAATATTAAAAGCTATCAGAGAAAAGAAACAGATTACCTTTAAAGATAAACCCACCAGGATCATGGCTGACTTCTCAACATAGACCATTAGATCAAGAAGAGGTTGGGGTGAAGTGTTCCAAGCCCTGAAAGAAAATAACCTCCAGCCCAAATTGGTGTACCCTGCAAAACTGTCACTAAAAGTTGATGGAGAAACAAGATGCTTCCATGACAAAGAGGAACTGGGGGAGTTTGTGACCACCAATCCAACACTATAGAGAATCCTGAAGGACATTCTAGAGAGAGAGAAATAAAATACCAGGATTTTAGGAACAGTGGCAGAAAGGCCTCAATGAGTGGGGCAGGAAGTAGAATGAAGGAGAAAACTAGACAAACAAAGGCAAAAAAATAGCATAGCAGAAATGAGGCAGGGAAGGATAGCTAGAAACTCTAACATAGATGGCCTTGATATGCTATATTGTAAATAGTGCACCAGGATTTAAAAACCACATTACTCACACTACTCTGCTTAGATGTATTATATTCTGTTCCAGTAATTCTACCTGTACTAGATTTGAAGGCACAAACAGTAATCCCGAAAATAACAGGATATAGTATGGCAATCATCCTTAATTTCCTATTAACTTAATCTAAAGCTCTGTGAAACCTACACTGTTTTACCATGACTGATCATAATCAAATCTGGTTTGTTGGATCACTGTTTTGTATTGATAGATTTTATTCAAAGCTGTTATGATTGATAATATCAAGTCTGAGAGTATAGGCAACTGCACTTAAGAT
Source organism: Hydrochoerus hydrochaeris (assembly GCA_004027455.1). Taxonomy (NCBI): domain Eukaryota; kingdom Metazoa; phylum Chordata; class Mammalia; order Rodentia; family Hydrochaeridae; genus Hydrochoerus; species Hydrochoerus hydrochaeris. The sequence continues at coordinate 211,930 of PVLA01002050.1, forward strand.
GACAAGATCCACTAGAATATCCACTATGGTTTGATTATTACCTGCCTTTGAAGTTTTATACCATCTACAATGTTTTATTTTTACTAATATTGTTATGTACTGCTGTACTCAGTCATACTGCTATATTCAATTATGCCTAATGATATAGACAATTCTATTGAAGATAATAAGAAACAACACAGTAATCATTGCAGATCACCTTGTACTGTGGTTTTATATGACTTTTTGTTTTCATGTTTTTATAGGGTTTTGTTTTGTCTTGCTAAGTTTTGTTTTTCCCTCTAATACAGAAAGTATAGAAATACATGCAGAGATTCATGCATGCGTAGCTGTCTACACTTTCACTGTTTGACTATCTACTTTGTATGCTTTAATTTTGTAACTTGAACAACTAATTTCTAAGAGGACAATATGTAATTTATTACCTAGTGATTTCTTATTGTTTACCTTTTTTTTGGAATTCTGTACTATGTCTACCCTTTACATTCTTTTGTTTCGCTTTAAATAAAAATAAAAAATAAAAACAATATGTAGAATATTCAAATGGTGTAAGAAGGAATGCAATGAAATTTAAACTTCCTTTTTATTCTACCATTTCCTTATGGGGAACTACTTCATTTTTATGTGATATAGCTAAATGTTACCTTAGAACTTGCATGTTGTGTCATATTGTTAGATTTTGTATTGCTTGTGTCTACAGTTCTGTTCACATTACTTTTCCATCTGTTGTTGTGCCCATCAAATTTTTCATTTTATTTTCATCTAGAGATAAATTTCCATTTTGTTGTTTGTATTTTCATTTCTCTGCAAAAATTCCTGTTTTACTCGATTGTGTTCTTCTGTTCTTTGTATATAGTTTAATTCATTACATGTAATACATGCTTTGAAGTCTTTGCTAAGTCAAAAAATAATACCATGACATAAATGAATTAGGAATGAGTTCAAATGTTTGTTAATTACATACAGACTGAAATTCTGACCAAAGTATGAAAGCTCTGGATCAGGAAAAAGACCCTGTTTCATATGCATGAGTGTTTATTGAGATAACATCCTATAAAAAGAGCCCTTATATTTTGAATATTTAGAAATGTTCTATCAGTTTTTCTGTTTTGATATAGATATTAATATTTGTTTTGGAATTATATATGTTAAATAATTCATGAGTATAACAGATAAATAATAAAATTTAGGAAATGTTATCATTGGAATTATAGATACAATTATATACATATGTAAACTAATAAATAAAATGTTATCTATAAAATTATATAGAAAATTTTAGTGTGAAGGAAGAAAATTTTATCCCTTACAGGCTTCACTAAAGACCTAGTGAACTAGATTGCAGTATTTAGTGCAGAGCCAATGTGAACACATTCTTCTTCATTATCATCATTGGTATGTTTTCTTATATAAATTATGCTTATTAATTTACTAACAATGCATAAAATTCTAAAGAGTTCATAATTCTACTTGAATATATAAATTGCTTGTTATTGAATGTCCAATTCTGTGATCCACTTAATAATAAGAAAATATGTATCCTAATTTTTGATGTAATCTGCTCCAAATAGACAAGTAGGTAAGCATATTTTAGACTCATTTTATCAAATGAAATTATGGAAGCTTAAGCCTTTTGTCTAAGACATGTTTTTTAAATAATTAAACATTTTTAAAATATAAACAGAAAACAAAACAATAAAAAGCAGTCTGATAAAACTTAAAATTAGAAAGTTCTGAATCATTTTCTAAAGACATTTGTGAGGTATTTAAAGTCTTTACTAAACAGTTTCAAGGATTTTAATAGAGCAGATGGGTTAAAATGTTGGTTTCAGAACTGTCAGCTGTCATTCTACAATCTCTTTTTTCACTGTCTCCTGCAATGTTACACTCATAGGGCATTAAAATATCACAATATTTCTTGTTGATTGGCAAGATGACAACTATGAGCTTCATACAGCCACCAGGAAACTACTTAGCATTAATGTAGAGGACTATATATGACAGTTAACAAACTTTTAGAATATAAACTGGTTTCTCTGAGCAGGGACCCTGCAGAAATCATTTGTGTAGTAAGAACTTAATGAAATTGTCTTTATGCAGCAGAAACTTAATTATGATTCTTTGCTACAGTTATTTGTATTTCACTGTGCCATAAACACCTATAACTTTAAAAACACATTTATATGTAGTTAGCTGCCAAATAATATTTGTGCATTACCAAAATACACTGCATCATAACTGTTCATAATTTCAAATTACATAATGTTACAATATTAGATTATATCATTTATAATACATTTTAATAAATGTCTGAATTATTTGATCATAAAAATATTCCAGTTAATTTTTGAGATATCTGGGGTAGTTGCTTTGACAACTATAAAGTATATTATGCTCACAGCTTTGATATAAACTCTCTATAATTTCCAAAAATAACCTGAAATTTAGTCACATTTTTGGGGAACTCATACTTGCAGTTTAATTTCCTTTTTCCTTTGTAGCAATATGTATACACTAGGTGCAATAAGAATACAGTGAATATTTTAAATTTTTAACTTTAAAATTTTTTTTAATGTTTAAAAATATTACATCTAAAGGTACATTTCTTCTCTCTCACATTGATGTTACCCCATCATTTTTGACATTTTCTGAAGCAATTGTAGAGGTCTGTTTGAGTCAGTAGTTGCTCCCCACAGCTGCATTGATGCCCTGGGTTGATTTAAAGTGTTTACATTTCAAGGACACTTTAACTTTAGGAAAGATCCAGAAGTCTTGTCATGCCAGATTTCATGAATGAAGTGCATGAGAACACACTGTAGTGTTTTTTATGAGCCTGTGGTTCCTTTTGAAAGGCATAGGGCAACAGTGCTTGCTGTATTTAATTCTGTCTGGTAAAGGCACTCCCAAACCAGGAGTTCCAGTACAGCTTCAGAAAGGGGCAAGAAATATGAGACGTATATTTGAAACAGTGGGGATTAATAATAATGTGTCTCTTACAGTGGTAAAGTCTTAGTGTAAATAGTATATATATATATATATATATATATATATATATATATATATTATAAGCAAAGCAGAAAAAAGGGTAGAAGAAATATATATATATATATATATATATATATATATATATATATATATATATTTCAACTATACTTCATACATATTCATTCAGGAAAAGTACTCTTTTATTCTGTAATCAGTAACATAAAATCTAGCCAACATTAACTTGTGGAATGAGAATTCTATTATGGAGCTACCTGTTTAATTCATACTTGTTTATAAAGTCATTTTAATATTTAAGAAAGTGTTATACATATTTTCTCCTGAAATGTTAAACTTAGAATATGGAACATGTTACATTTCCAGCAATATGAATTTTATATTTTAAATAAGTTCATAATTCCTATTGTTTTTCTTCTTTTTTAAATTTTATTGAAAGAGGAAAAAAAAGCAAAACAGAAAAAGGGATAGAAACAATACAGAATTTCAGAAAAAAAATAAGCAGTAAGAAATCACTAGTTGATAAATTATATATTGTCTTCTTAGACCTAGTTGTTAAAGTTACAAAATTAAAGAATACAACAGTGAGACTGCAAAGAAATTCAATGATCCATAACAACTTAGCAACATGGTTATCAATCCTACACACTTAAACATAAATGCAGCCATATCCTCTAGAGCAATTTCTTTTCTTCTTTTTACTTTTTAAGTCCATTATCTGTTTAGTTATATCCTGTTTCAGGTTGCTCAGTACCTTACTGACCTGTTTTATTGTTGTTATTTACTTTTTAATCACTTTATATAATTCTGTTGCCTTGTTTTTGAGTTTCTCCTCATCCATGCTCCATGGATCAGCTTTGGTGGAGTTGGGAGTTTTTTGGAGGTATTTTGTTATTTTGTTAGCTACTTTTTTTTTGAAGGTAGCAGAATACAGCAGAACAAGACAGAACAAACCCATGTAACCACAGTGCAGTGAAACTACCACAGAACCTCACAGCAGGTCACCAGGACACAAGCAATAAGCACAATAGTACATCCCATTCTGTTCACATCAACTATCCTTTCAATCAGGTAAAGGAAAATGGAAGGAAATATCAAACTTATAAAAAAAAGAATATTGAATAGAGCAGTACCATTAATCAAAACTGAGCAAGACAGTGATAAAGATATTTGCTTTCAAAGAGATGGTAGAAGGAAATACCTCTTGCCACAATGCATACATTTATCCTCCCAAGAGATAGACCACCAGTGCCGACTTGCTAACAGGGGTGTGTGTGTGTGTGTGTGGATCCATATCTGATCCTTAGCCCACACAATAGCAGGCTCCCAGCAGCTTACCAGGGCAGCGAGTAGGCTGCCTGTTCTCCCAGCCCCCAAAGTTCCAACATGATGCAGAGCTCAGGAATTGCTGATAGTTCTTGCCCTTGTGCGCTGGCAGCTTGCCTGGCCCCAAGCTGCTTACCAGGGTGGCGAGTAGGCTCATAATACCTATTGTTGATAAATTTCCTAAGTGTAAGAGTCAGCTAAGTATTATACTATACCCATTTATACCCATTTGGCATTAAATATATAATTCTTACAGTGTCTTTCTGAAATCTTTTTAAAAAATTTTATTTAAAGAGGGAAAAAAAAGCAAAACAGAAAAAAGGGTAGAAACAATACAGAATTTCAAAAAAATAAACAGTAAGAAATCACTAGTAAATTGCATGTTGTCTCCTTAGACATAGTTGTTCAAGTTACAAAATTAAAGCATACAGAGTTGACATTCAAACAATGAGGCTGCAAACAGTTCTGTTCAATGATCCAATAAAAACATAGCAACATGGTTGTCAATCCTACACATTTAAACATAGATGCAGTTATATCCTTTAGAGCATTTTCTTTTCCTCCTTTTGCTTTTTAAGTCCATTATCTGTTTAGTTATATCATGTTTCAGCTTGCTCAGTACCTGACTGATCTGTTTTGTTATTGTTATTTACTTTTTAATCACCTTGTATAGTTTTGTTGCTTTGTTTTTGAGTTTCTCCTCATCCATTCCCCATGGATCAGCTTTGGTGGAGTTGGGAGTTTTTTGGAGGTATTTTATTACTTTGGAAACCCAAATAATGGGTTCAGTCATGCAAGTATTGTAGTCCTCTTTCTAGTTTTTCTCACAATCCAAAAAATTATATTTGTAATCCCATTGAGATATCATTGGAATCCCAGCAAGTTAATGCCAATCTACCACCACCAATGCAACCCACAATGAGAGTAAAAACACCAAGACATATTTCAAGTTAAGGGCAGCCATGGGGTCCTAAATCCAATCCTCATGAGAACATGCAGACAAGGGCCTTGATCCTAGGCCTTTCCCAGAATTTATTATCTTGTGAAGAATGGGGATGGCTCAGGGATGAGTGACAGTGAGTAACTTGAGCTGGCTAGCCAGGTACAAGATTGGCATCTCTATAAATTTGCAGAAATAAAGATATGTGGAAGGATCAATTTACATAATCCAATTTAGGTAACAATGGAATTGTTTTGGGGGGGTTACCAATTAGAAATTGCCTGTTAGCACCTCAGCTAGCCTTATTTGCAATGCTTAGAGCCAATTGAAGAGAGAAAGAAATACCCTAGCCAGCTCTATATATCAGTATAAGGAAATAAGTCTCCAAATAATCAAAGTCACAGTAATTTGTTTGCATTGAACTGGAGACAATGGAGTTGTCTCCCACACTTTGTTATCTGTTTTTTTTTTTTTTTTGAAGGTAGCAAAATACAGCAGAACAAGACAGAACAAAGCCAACTGAGACAGAGCAGTGAAATTGGCACATTTTATATTGAATAGGGCAGTACCATTAATCAGAACTGAGCAAAACAGATTCTTAGCCTGTGCACTGGCAGGTCCACAGCTGTTTACCAGAGCAGTGAGCTGACTGCTAGTTTTCCCAGCACCCCTAGTTCCAACATAGCACAGAGCTCAGGAAACACTGATGGTTCTCACCCTGGGGTGGCTGTGGCTTGTTAGCCCAGAGCTGCTTACCAGAGGGGTGAGCTGGCTGCTTATTTTCTCAGTGTCCCAAGTTTCAACATGGCATGGCACTCAGGAAATGTTGATGTTTCTCGCCCCGGAGTGGCCATGGCTTGTCAGGCCCACAATCACTTACCAGCCCGCAGCCACTTACCAGAGCACTGAGCTGGCTGCTTGTTTTCCCAGTGCCCCTCTTTCTGAAATCTTCTGGTGACTTTTGCTTAGTAAATTGCAGAGGGGAAAAAAAAATCTAATATCTTGGTTAATTATTAAAATAAGCATGGGTATAGAACTATTTGATATTTTTAATGAAATAATCATCTTTTAATTTAAAGAATTTCAAATGGCAGTAATAGTTTTTGTCTCCTGATGTTCATAGATTTGTGCAATTGTCTTCCATGAAATATTGGCTTTCCTACTATGATGAGTAGAATACTAAAGAAGTTTTGATGTTTGACCTCTTATACCAAGTCCAAAAGGCACTTACACCCATCTTGATTATTGGATTGTTGTTTCTGGTGAAGTCAGACTTCATCAATTAAAGCAAAGAAAGACAGACCTAAGAATCCAACAGTGATTATTGGATTGTTGTTTCTGGTGAAATCAGACTTCATCAATTAAAGCAAAGAAAGACAGACCTAAGAATCCCAACAGAGGGGATTAATTAGAGGGAAAAAATTCTACTCTAGAATAAAATTCAGTTTGCCAAAGATGTGACTGAATCCCCTAGTTTCCATTCAAGCTTTCACTGTGGCCCTAGTTGTCATCTTATTGCAAATCCAGGAGAGAATCTGAACAGCTCTGTGCAGCTGAGGCTTTCCTACTTTTCTGACAAACAAAATCTTGACATGCAATGAATTAAAAAAATTTCAAAAAACTATTATTTAGGATATTTTTTATAGTCATTATTATAATAATCAGTTTCAATAATTATATAACTAATATGATTATATGAAAATGCACAGATGGCACAAATACTTATTTTCTTCTTATTAAATATCTTGAGATCATTGCAGATGCACATGCAATTAGAAGAAATGATTCAAAGAGAACCCAAGTATTTTTCTAGCTTTTTATACCAGTTAAAGCTAAAAACTAAGATTCCCTAGTGGTATTCTATAACAAATCTAGTTTTTCAAGAATACTAAAGAATAATTTTAGAACCAGAAATTCAGTAACTTAAAATCTGAGTAAATGCATTCAGCAATGAAATAGTGTGCGTAGAGGTAAGAATGAATGAGTCTAAAGATAGAACAGTGTGATTAAATCTGAAAAACAGAGGACATGTACAGATACTCAACTTTCAAATGGACTAAGACCCAATCCATCCCTTGTAAGTTTGAAGTATCGTAAGCTGAAAGTGCACTCAATACAACCAGTTGAACAGTATAGCTATGCTGAACTCAAACATTCTCACTCACATTAACTTATACTTGAACAAAATTATCCAATATGAAAGTGCTGAATGACTCATGTAACTTTTTGTGACTATGATAGAATCTAGAAACAACAAGCACTGTATATAAAATCTTGGGAAACGCAGGGCACACTGTATAGTGCCAGACGTTTATACCTTCTAGATCCTATGGCTAACTATAGTATGAATCCAGGCTCATGGTGACTATGACCATTAGCCAGCAGCACCAGAAAGTAACCCCTTGACCTAGAACTAAGCAAGCACTAGATCCTCATGACGTTTCAGGGATGGTTTGCACTGAATGCTGTAAGTAAAAAATTGAGGTTTAGTCAATTTAAGTTGATGACTATCTTGAAAAAAGATAACAAAGTCAAGACAACACAAATGAAAAGATAAGTGGGAGAACTGCTTTTCTTTAACTCTTTTAAATACATGTTTGCTGAATCACTGATTAGAACAGAGTGTGGTAGGATGAATTAGCAAACATGAACTAATTTATTCTGCCTAAGAGAAATGCACTATAAATATAAAAGGAGTAAGTTGAAAGGAAAAGTATAGGGAAAGTATAACAGGCAGATATTAATTATATAAAGTACTATCATTCATGTGTTGTAGATATTTCTTAGAAAATATAATATAAAATGTAATAAGATCTTTTGATTCTCTCTAATTTCAACTTGAACTTCATTGAATGGTTTTGTACACTTCATATTCAACTGAGAGCTTTCCACAGCATAACTGTGTCACATAATTTTCCAATTCCTGTTGAAGTGATTTCACTGAAATCACAAAAATGTGCTCATCTCTCTAGGAATATTAACCAAACCAAGAAGTGTTTTATATTAATGCACAGCAGGACATGTTCAAAAAAACTATCGAAGAGAATGTAAACAAATGCTTCAGACACAAAATTTGGAAATGCACAAATAGGACCATTAGTACAGCAACAACTCAAATAGCAACAACAGATTCTCTTCACCTGTCTCCTCCCTCCTGTAGCTTCAATCTTCTTTTCTGGAATGACAAACTTCCAAAAGTACCAGCACTGAATTTTGGGCTTTGTCTCTGCCTTAAGTGAAACATGATCTATAATATAATCATATTCTTAGAGGTATTTAGATGTCTAGATAGATAATATTCATAGCAGTGTGTTATCTAAACTATTTATTAATGATTTCTTAATATTTTAATGAAAAATTACAAAAATATTCTTGGTTATTTATAATTCTAAATGTTCATGCTTGTGGTAATAAGTGCATATTTTTCAATATTTTTCATATTTTTCAATGTTAGAGCATTTCAAAATATTAAAAATATTTTTGGTTAATAATTAAGTCTGAGATTTGAATCTATAGCTTTGAAAAAAGTAAAAATATTTGTCATGCAGACATATAAACATGGCTGTTGTGATTAGATGACATACAATTCAGTTTTATAGTAATTAATGACACCTTAATTTGGGGTGTCATAATTTTTATTTTATAGATTCAGTTGCCCAAGACTACATCTATGCTAAGTAAAATTTGGTCACTATGATCTGAGGAAACTTCAATATATTCTTGTTTTATGGAAAAATGTAGTAATGGTTTGATTTAAAATTTACCAATGAGGGCAAAAAATAATGATTTAAAAATTATTGTAAACACTTTCATTAATATGTAAGTGTTATCTTTATGTATTATACCAATATTAGTTTTAAATATACATTTACATTTCCTCTTTAAAGTGAAGAAAACAAAATTTACTTTATAACATAGGCCTTTGACTATAACACATGCCAAGCAATGTAGTATATGATATACCACAACTTTCTATTTATTCCTACACAGAAATTTTAAAATACTGAAATGGCAAATAAAACCAGTAAAATCCCACTTTTGTCTTGTTCTGATTTGACTGACATAACTTCACTTGAATAAATGAACCAGTAACATCCTAAGGAGTTTGTAATCTTAATTTATCTCTCCTTTACATTCCTAAGGTTGTAAGATAATGGATTTTGGTTCAGGGCAACGTGTTTTTTATTGCTATTGCAGTATAGTGAGCCCTTCTGTGTCAGTAATTTTCTGTCATTGTGTGGGAGTGATGGTGTCTATGACTCATGAAATGGTGTAGATATAAGTTTTTCTTGATATATTAAATACTGTACCAAAGCCAGTGTTCAATTTCTTCATATGAGAAGAATGGATTTAATGGTAATTATAGAAAACTAATCACCATCAGTTTGACTTGGCAACATGAAGGACACTAATGTGGAATTACATTTCCTCAGATAACAGAGAATTGCTTCAGTTTTGAGAAAAAAAATATTACTATTCCTAGAGAGACTAAATGGTTAATTTTTAATAACTTTACTCATTTATATATATTCTCAAAAACTTCAATACTACTTGACCTATTTTTTAGTGTAATTTCACCTTTGAAATGCAATAATCCAGAGAATACCTACATTACTGGTTAGATATTTCAACACATTTTTAAAGTAATGTAACATGTTTAATTTATTTTCTGAATTACTGTGATGATATATATTGATTTTACTTCAGCAAATAATATCAAGCATTAAATAAATGCTGCAAATACTCCTGCCTTTCTTGAATCATAACATTAAAATTATAAAGTGGTATTTTTTCTTCTTCTAAAATTATATGAACACACTTAGGATAGCTAAGATGATTGTGCTACAAATTCTTTAAGGCCTTGGAACAAAACAGTTAACATTCATAGGACTGGAACAGTTGTGCATGTTAGTGTATGGTGATCTGAGGAACACTTGAAGATCATTATGTAAAATAACAACCCTAGTTATGCTCCAACCACCTTGTTTTGAAGGCCTATATTGTCAGTGTTTTGGGCTCTTTGCTACTGTTATTTATTTGTCTTTTTTTGTGTATGTTTTCCTAGTAATTTGTTTTGTTTACTTTGGTTTTTCCCTCTAATACAGAAAGGCTAAGTATACATGTAGAGACACATATGTGTTGAACTTCCCCTAAACAGTTTATGAGAATCTATTACATAATACAAGAACAGCTACTTTGAAGAAAAAGAGACACTATGGAATCAAGTGCTGATTTCATATTGTCATGCTGTTAAATCCAGTAATTCCATCATTCTTTGTTCCGAGTGATTTTAGTCTGTTTGGTAGTGTTTAATTTCAACATACATGAAGGTATAGACAGCTATTTTGAAGAGAACGAGAGCCATTATAGCAGCCATTTTTGACTTCCTTATTGTCTGGTCTTGAAGACCTAAAATGCCTTCATCATCCTGTTCTGATCAGTTTAATACTATTTTGTTTTGTATGAATTCATTGTGTGTGAAGATATGGACAACTTTTTAGAAGAAAACAAGAGACATTATGGTAGCCAGTGATGATCTCCTGCTGTCTTATTTTGAAATCTGTTTCATTTACATTGTTTTCTTCTGATTGGCTTTGTTCTGTTTTGCTATGTTTAGTTTTACCCTAAATAAAATAAAATTTAAAATAAAATTTTAAAAAATAAATGAATAAAAATAAAATCATAAAATGGTATCTAGCTTGCTTTATAAATGCACGGGTAATGACTGCACATTAATAAATAGTTGAGTATTATACAAGATGACAAATAATATTTCATATGATGTTACTCATTATTATCATATTTGTGGTCATATTGATACATATTTCTGTCAACAAAAACATGTTGCAATCAATATGCATATGATTGACTACCTATTAAAAATATAGGTATCTTTGGGCCTATAATATTCTTAAAACTGGTATTTCTGGGTATAAAGCATGGAAAATTAAAATTTTATAGATTTATTTGAATGCCTTTTAAAATTTTTAAATAATTCTTGTAAAAACAAGTCTCAGTAAACATGTTTAATGTCCACTTCTTTACTAGCATCACCTATCAGAGTAATTTTATTTGAAAAACTAAGGTCAATAAACGGCATGTAAAAACTCCCAAATAAAGTGTATCCACATAAATAAACATAATTTCAATTATTAATACTGTTGAATTGATTATACCCTATGAGCATTATACCTTGTGCATTGGAAGCACAAGTGGTGAAACATTCAGATTTTTTTAGTATAAATCTATGATTTCTATTGATATACTTGGACATCAAATATACTATTCCACATATTTCAATAGTTTATACTTGGCAGAAACCAACAGTTTTGAGCTGATTATCCAAGTCTATCAGAAATTTCATATTTCAGAGATACCTTGTAAATATGTTTCTCTAATCTTAACCTTGGCTGAAAACCAAGGGCTCTGTATAATAAAATTAGTGGTTCATTAGTAAAATTAATAACTTGATAGTGAGATGATTTAAATAGGATTCCAATTATTAAATGAGTGACGTTCACAAACATAGTCTGTACTAAAGAACCTTGAGATATGCCAGACCATGCATCTTGAGTTCTCATTTATCTGATGTGTATCAAGTAAACTCAACACTGAACTATTTTTATCATTTTAGAGTATTCAGCATTTATTGTTCCATTTGCTGTACTCTAAAAAACTCTTAAATTGTTTTAACAAAATAAATACACATTTTTCAAAAAAAATTTTTACCACTGAAATGTTTTGCAAATTATCAGTCCTAGGTCAAGCCAGGAAAAATCAGAACATGCAGTCCATTGCTTTGGCTGGGAGGATTCCGTTGAGAGATATTCATTGGCGCAGAATGTCTAACAGGCTCAAGGAGTGTAGGAGGGAAAATGAGGGGCATCTGAGAGCTGAGATACAACCGCAACAAACATGTAGTGGCTCTGATTCTGAACACAAAAGTTAAAGAGTTCGTATTAAAAGAATTCAGAGATATTTCTTTGAAATCACGCAGGATTCTGGTGACTGTCACAATAGGCTGCCTAGTCAAAGCTAAAATCTCAGAGAACGGGTCAGCAACTGTGCAGAACCGAGATGGTCACGGCTCAGTGCAGTGGAGGCACCTCACGGCTGGGTCCTAGGGTTACACAGTAGCAGGTGGGACAGACAGCTTTTCTCCTGCGGGGACCAAGGAAAAAGCTGGGCATTGCAGGTGCCGAGACTACCGCTGTTACTGCGCAGTCCACAGCTCTCCTCTGCTGACAGAAAGATAATTCCAAGAAAAGAAGAAGTAGAAATTGCCACAATTATTTCCTCTGGTATCTGATCTTCTAGCTACGTCCACTGGCAGAAAAGAACCAGAATCAAGATGATAATGAAAACTGGATATAATTTTCTCAAAACCTATCACCCAGCACATAGTTTGCTTTTTCATTTTTAATTTTATTAGTATGTGTTTGCAGTTCACAAGGATTGCATTCATCATAGGGGATGCCTACACATACACAATGTATACCAATTCTTTTTTTTCCACTTCAGATAAATATATATATATATATGATATGAATTTCATATATATATATATATATATATATACACATATATATGTATATTTATTATGTATATGTGTGTTTGTTCATTGAAAAGTTAGACAGTTTTGATATCAAAACACAAAAAATTAGGCTTGTGTTACTTTGGTTTTATTACTGTGAGAAAATCAATTTAAAGAAAAAATTGTGGGAAATGTTGGGACCCTTAGGTAGGATTAGATTAGGGAACTAGTGCAGGTTGCCAGGCCTGCCCAATTTCCCCTATTGGTCCCCAAGACCAAACCCCTAGCAACAAGGCTGACATCCAGTCAAATATCAGCCCTCAGTGAGGTGGAGACAGGACCCCTACCCCATAATCAGGATTTCAGCCCCAACTTTAGCGGTGTCCCAGCTCTGGTTTTCCCCGTTCCTCTATTGTGACTCTACCACAACTACAATAAAATTACCTTCCTCTTTCACTGGCCTGTCATTCTGAATCCTTTTCTTCTTTCTAGGTCAGAGAAAAAAACAAGCCTGGCAAGGATAAGTCTGGGGACCCCTAGACCCCAGACACACCAAATATAATGAAAAAGGTTAGTTTGCATAATGATCTCCTTCCATGATCAGCTGGCTTCACTGCTTTTGGCCCACGTGAGAAAAAGCATCATAGGAGGGTGTGACAGTGGAAAGATGTTCACCTAGTGGAGGTAGAGAAAGAACTAGAAGGGAAGGAATGGAAGGCAAGGTCATGCTCCTGAGGACCATTCCCTTAATGTAGCCACTACCTGAAGTTTGTATCACCTTGAGATAATGCCATGAAATTACGAATCCATCAGCGGATGAATCCACTAGTTGAGTTTGAGACCTGAAGATCCATTCACCATCCCTAAGCCCATCAACTGACAAGCAGGCCTCAACCATATGTGGGGAACATTTAAGATCAAAACACAAGCCTCTTAAAAATTAGTAACAATGCTAAGCTATGAAAGACATCTGTATTGATCAGATTGGGGAGGTTTTCCGCAATTTGCCAAATGTATTTTTTCCTTCAGCTTGGTTTCTCTCTTCCAGGTTCTAATATTATTCTTAGTGTAATGGATAAAAACTCTCATTTCTTTAAGGTTCTGTTTCTTTTTCTTCATTATTTTGTCTGTATTATTCAGATTGTATAACCTTTACCATCAAGTGACTCTTCTACTAAATTAGTTTGGATGCCCCATAATATTTAAAAAGAATTTCAATTTTTGAAAAATAATTTAGCTTTATTAAGATTTAGTGTTTCATAAAACAGTGTCATCATACCATGTTTTAATTCTTGCATATTTTTTCTTTTGTATCTCACAGAGCAACCTTTTCACAGATAATTCCTATCATTGCCTTGTTTCCTGAGTGTAATCACCTTCATCTTCCTGTTTGCTATTGAAAACTAGGTAATGCACTGTATGAATTCTAGAAACTGATCTTTCCTGTCTTTAGGACTTAAAGTTGCTATTGGTATTTAAAACTTTTATTTCACTATTGAAGCACTATCTTATTATTGAGGTGAATTATAAAATAGGTGTTCTAGTATACTGCACAGTCACACTCAGAGTGAAGCCTCAGCCCTACACAGCTAGGTAGAGAACTGAAGCCCCATTCCTCAGCTGCAGTCATGTGGAGTTAGCTTTGAAGTTAAAACTCTGTATATTGAGAAATTATGGTGAGTTACAGCTTTTCTCATTGGGATATTGCATCTCTCAACCGAGAGCTGAAGCCAGTAGAGGAACCGTGCACTACTGAGCGGGCTTTCAGTCTTGCTAATCTGGCCTAAGCTAGGCATTGTCACTAAAAAGCTGTGTTGCAGACCACTAAGAAGCAGCTCTGAGCAGGGTTTAAAATTAACTCAGTGGCTTTCTATGTTTATCTGTGAGTCTGTCCTAGGCCTCAGCCCCATGCCTAGTGACAGGAGCTGATTCATAGTAAGTGAACCTCTACAAATCACTGGTCCTGGCTGAGGCTTGTAGTGACCTGTCAGGCCAGAGATACCTCAAAGGGTAAGATAAGGCCACAGCTGAGGACACCTTGGTTCCAACACTAATTATGTAAATAGGGACCACATCTCAAGGAATTTCATTCCTGCAGTCTCACTCCTACCATAAATGTCATCCTGGAGATAAGGCAGTTCTCCTAAATTGACATAATCTACTATTTGGAGAAGTCTTTGAAATGACCTGCTCATTTCCTCCATGCTTTCCTCAGTTTTCTTGCCCTTTGTTTTGGACCTAATAAATATGGGCAGTCCAGAGGAGTCTTTGTCTTAGCCCTCAGAATATTGAGCTCAGCTAAAGGGTTTTGACACCCTTGGAGCCCTAAAATCATACCACTTGTCTCATTTTATTTAAGCCTTCATCATACACTCATTTGGGAGATTGGGAATATAGGTCAGGACCCAATAGAGCTGTAGACTTTTCACCATTCTTACCAAGATTAATTATATTTGCCTTGAATAAATGTTTCTTCATTTCTTGCATATGCTTAGAAACAAATATTTCAGGGACTCTTAAAGCAAATTTGTTTATTAGTTTTTAAGATTGTTTGGCAGTTTCAACTGATTTCACTGCGATTCTATAATTTCTCCAATTGTTATTAAGAAAATACATCCCAATAGCATAGATATATCTACTTTTTTGCTGAAATTTTATAGAATCACCTATGAAATAAATATAAGTTGAAACTAATACAAATGGTCTAATATAAAAGATGATTTTCTGTCACCTAAAATAAACATTTAATGATAGTTTATCTCCCTTTATTTTATATTTTATAATATAAAAGTAGAACAAAAGCAAATATTTTAAAACTACCAGAGAGGCAGGAAATGATACAATAAACTTCCATATAGGGTAGAGTTAAAAAATAATAATTGTTACCAAGGGAATTAAACATGCATTATTAAAGATTTGTTCTGATACTTTCATCTTTATTCAATTCATGAGCAATTCCTTTTATCATTACTGTAGCCTATGAATGAAGCCACTTGAATCCACAGTCATTTTCATTAAGTACAATTGCTTTGAAGTAAAATCTGTTTAGCTGGTTAAAAGTAAAAATTGCCTTTTTCTGTAAATTATTTTGAATGTGACTTATATAATCTTCAGACAAACATATTTCTGAGAGGCATGCAAAAGGTGCACTTGAAATCATGTTGAAAGGCTAAAATTCTCTTTGATTTTATTGTGAAAGAGGAAAAAATATTTAATGATCTATTTAGCAGGTGACTTATTCTTTCACTGGGTTAGAGCTCCCCTATGTGGCTATTTCATTGAGAGCCAGTAAGGGTTTAACATTAATATACTGCAATTAAATTAAACACATGGATTTTTTTTCTAATATAAATATATCGATGTAATCACCTTCAAACCATTTCAGGATTCAGAGAAAGAATTATTTTTGTTTTGATGAATTAAAAGGCCTAGAAATTTTCATAGAATAAAATTCAAATGAGGAAATACATTTAAAAGGTGAACACTATATACTAAGTAAATTTATGCCGAAGTCAATATACATTCATTTCTCATATTTGATTAGACATTAACATTTGAAATATTTTTTTCTCTAAGTATTAATAAAGAAATTCTACATCTTTTCATTTAGTTTATTTCTTTTTATGAAATTAATATGTACACTTTAAGGGATAAGAAATCCTGAAGAATTGATGTGGCCAACAATATACTGAAAATGTAGTAGAAAATATAATTCCTGTAAACAAATGTAAAATAATTTATGCTAGTACTGGGAAAGCATTTTTCAGGGTGGGGGCTTTACTAAACTTTAGTTAGAAGATTAAGAATCTTCTGCTAGGTCTCTGTGAAATTCCTTGTAAATTTGTTTTACAACAGTGTAGCATACATTTCAAAAAGCTATTTGAAAGTCTTTTGAAAGCTTCACCATAGAAAATGATGCTTATCTAGAGATGTTTAATCTGATTTGAATGTATCTCGCAGCAAAACATTACCTTATCCAAATACAGTTAATAAGACAGTTGCAAATTTTGTAGATGTATCTGTTACAAATAAATATAATAAAGTAAAATTTTTAAAGATTTTTGAGACAGTGTCTTTCTATGTAGTCCACGCTTGTCTCGAACTTGCAGTCCAAACTCCCAAATTCTGGAATTATAGGCATGCACCACCATTCCTAGCAGTAAATAATTTTTAAATTCATTTTTTGCAAAAATTTTTGTTAAGTAAGTTTAGTGAGTGTCTTCCAACCTCTATATCTAATCAATGTCAATATCAGATGGATTTCTCATTTTCATAGTCCCTACGCAGTGTCTAATCAGACTGGATTGTTTTTGGCAAGAACAATCCTAGTTCCATAATACTAAAATTCTTTTTTGCTGCTGAAGTTTCCTTTCACTATTTTTTCATCTTCTAACACTTCTTTGCTGTTAATTCCTTGCAGTTAATTTATACCTGCTCCTGTTGGTGCTTGTTGTAGTCAGGGGTTGTAGGGAGAACAATTACATACAGGACACAGAATTTATAATATTATTTTATGATGGTCACCTGGAATTAAATACATGAAAATGCAGAAAATCTGTCCATTATATTAAAGACCCATAATATTCAGCCAAGGACATGGATCCCACAGCAGTGTCCTGCATGAGTCCAGATGAAAACCTAGAACCTATGACAATGTCTCCTATGAGTCTAACTGAAGTTCTAGAGCCCATAACAAGGACTCATGCAAGTTTGTCTTACAAAACGGTGCTGGGAAGGCCCAAAGGTCAGCAGTGGAAGCTAGAAAGTCTATGCCAGCAGGGTGAAGGAGCTGTGCTAATAGGTAAGGGTTCTACAATGGAGCTGAGAAGTCACGCTTAAAATAAGGACCAGAGGTGCCCTGAAAAGCACCACAGCCATCCTCGGTGACAGTGAAGTCCCCAGCTCCTCTGTTGATGAAAACAGTCCAGTACTTGCCAGGAAGCTAGCATGACAAACTTCTCCTGGAAATTAAACAGCACACATCTTTCCCTCTGGAGCCAGGTGGCAATGCCCAACATAAGGACCAAAGCTCTCTCAAAGTGAACCACAGCCACTCTTAGCAACAAGGTCCCTAGCTCCTCCATTGATAATGGCTGAATTCATCTCAGAGAAACTAGCCATGCTCCTCCAGTAGAATTAATGGCTCAAAGCAACAACACTTAGGAGAACCCACAATGTCTAGCTCTCACTTTCTACATCTCCTTTTATGCTGGTAACTTTCCGCCATCTACAGTCAGTACCATGCTGATTTAATTCAGCTGGTGTTAAATTGACAACCAGTTTTTAATCCATAACAGTGCTGTTTTCAGAGTTGGGCTTAATCTCTCCCCCTACATACAAGGATAAACCTTGTTGCAGTGATTTCTATAGATACTGTGAAATTTCTGAATAAAGTGCTCCATACAGGAGTATGATGTGTCAATAAAAAATGTTTTTCTACTAAGACAATATAAACTGTAATGAAACAGATAAAATTTGAGTTTATTTTACAACATAGTTGGGATATTTGAGTTCAATGGGACATTTTCATTTTAGTAACTGGTAAAAGTACAATTAAAATGAATCAATATTGCATGACATATTTGGAAAATCAATATCTAAAAATTATATCAGACATTGGATCACAGAAGTGGACCAGTTTTTCCTTATGAGTAAATTTCATAATTTATATGAATGTTGCATAATATCTAAATTTAACAGAAAATATTGAAGGTAAAATGAAGATTCATCTTATACAGACAACTTATTTTTACAACTTTTGGACAATAAATATTCTTTTTCAATGATTTAACTGTTCTAAAATATTTAGAAACCATTTCAAAATATCAAGCTATAAAATAAACTGTACTAAAATATTAACACCATTTGGCTAACAATACAAACAATATTTTGTGTAAAATAAGTGGGAGCAGCCTGTAATCAAGTTGAACATAAAAAAAAAAATCACAGGGAAATGTTAATATCATAGTGCAGTAGAATAAAAACAAAAGAGACAGCAGTGAAATAAAAAATAATGGACATAGGATTTTAAATACAGTTGCAGTGATCATATATATGAATTTGGACCATGTATTTGTTAACCTTTTACTGCTGGGACAAAATATTCAGTAAATGAAATTTAAAGGAGGAAAGGTTTACTTTGCTTCATGGTTTCAGAAGTTTTGGTACATGGTTGGCTGGCTCCAGGTCAGAAACCTCAGGTCAGAATGGTAGAAGAAAGCTGTTCAACTCATGGCATCTTGGAACCAACGATAAGAGAAGAGCCTGAGAATAACAAGTCGGGGATGAAATGTAGGCCCCAAGGTTTGAAAGACCAACTCAGACTCATGCAGAAATGGGCCTCACTAATACCTGGCATCTCTCAAACCAACTTTGTGGATAATCAAGTATAACCATCACAGATCCAGCCCTTGTCAATTTGACACTCAATTGTATTTTTGTAAACTATACTTAGTCTCCAAATACAAATTATAACAAGGTCACAATTCCACCTAATGTGATAAATCTATCCCATGTACAACCAAGAGCTCACTAACTAGTTTCCAAAATTTCAACTGTTCCACCATTGCCCAAAATTCAAGCTCCAACATCTCCTCTAAGACTCAAGACAACATCTTAGCTGTACAATCATTTTAAAAAATTTTAGAAACAGTTTACATGCTCCCAAGACACAATGACACAGGTTAAATGTGCCCATTTGGTAAGGAGGAAGAGGGAGATAGAAAAAAAAATCACACTGAAAGAAATAGGAGACTAGAAAAGAATTAGGCTAAAGCAAAATTGAAACCAGGTACGGCAAACATCAAATCTTGCAGTTCCAAGTTTATATGCCAGTACACATGGTGCTGAGAAGTGATGTACAGAGAGTTTATAGCCCGGCTCTCAGCGGCCATTCTACATCCATGGCAGCTCCAGGTTCCTGGAGTCTCCATTGGAATGCAAGTACATTTCTGTGGTATAATGCACCGCTCCTTCAGGACCTCTTGTCAGAGACTGTGTGCCTGGGTTTCCAGTCCTTTCTTTAACTGAGTAGAAGCCAATTTGATCCATTAGCTCTTGCATCCTGCTTGTCTGCAAAACCAGCAGCGTGAGTACAACATCAAGGTCTGCTAATACCTTGAGCCATATCTGGAGCTTTTTGGACCATGGCTGCAGTGAGTGACTTCTAAGCGTCTGGAAGCTGAGCACAGTGGAATGAAATCCCTGGGAGCCAGTTATGTAGTTTCCCCTCTCAAGCGGAAAGCATGGTGGCTTTCTTCTCAAAGGAAAGGTTTACACTTTTGCACCCTTAAGTCTGCATTTGAACAGTGTTGTTGATTTTTGAGATTCTAGCAAAAGATCTTGTTACTTTTCGCAGTGCAGAATCTTTCCTGCCTTACAATGGCACTAATTTTGTCTTCACCATATCTTGTTTACTCCCAAATTAATCCATGCTTCTTTTCTGACTGAGCTTTAAATTTTTCGAATCTTTCAACCCTATGTTTTCTTCTGAACCTTAGTGTAAATGGGACTAAAAGGGCCAGGTGTTGTAGCACAAACCTATAATCCTTGCACTCACGAGGCAGAGGCAGGAGGATCACTGTGATTTTGAGGTCAGGTTGAGCCACACAGTGAGTTCAAAGTTAGCCTGAACTACATGGCAAAACCTGTCCCCAAAACAAAAATAATTAAATGAATACATGTAACTAAAAGAAGCGAACAGTATTCATGCCACAGCCCAAATCTTGTGCTGCCTTGAAATTTTCTTTGCCAGATTAACTAGACCCTTGTCATAATGCTCAGCCTTCCACAAAGTCTCAGCATATGGAAAAAAGTAAACAAGTATTGTCCATAACGTAACATGAATGGTCTTTAGTTTAATTTCCAAAAAATTCCCCATTCCCATCTGCAGTCTCACATGCCTATATACACATCAACATTCTGGTTTTTCTGAGCTCCCATGAGAATCAGCAAACTACATTTTTATGGCTTCTGAAATGTATTTTCAAACCATCCCAAATTACTCCCATAAACAAAATTCAAAGGCTTCAGAACTACACATACAGTTGGACATAATCACAGAAACCACTCTATTTCACAGTACCAAATTTCTGTACTAGTCAGCTTTTTGTTGTTGGACAAAATACTGGACATACACAATTTGAAAGAGAAACGATTAGTGCTGTTTCTTGGTTTCAGAGGTTTCATTCTGTGGTTAGCTAATTCCAAAGGAGAAATCATATATTGAAAAGGATAATGGGTTAATAACAGAAAGGTCTGGTGGAGGAAAATTATTCAACCCATCACATGTAGCAAGGAAGCAGCATGAGAAAGACCTGAGAGAGGGACCAGGGACCATATATATTCCCTAAGGACACAAACCATGACTCACTTGGACACATCCAGAAGTCTCTTTGGCATCTCTAATGTCTTTGGCATTATTGATTCTAAACAATTTAGCAATCAAGATTAATCATCACAAATCCATATGCTCTAATCAATATATAGCAATTTAATGAATGAATGGGTTGGGTGTGACATCAAAAATGTCCCCTACATGAAAGGTCTCTCCTACAGATATTATACAAGATATTATAACTAGCAAAATTACTACACCAAGCTAACACCATCACAACCCATGGTGACATTGTTAGCAATGGATATTTCAGGCTGAGTAAATTCATATTATTTAGGATCCAAAGTAAAATATTAGTTGGGAAGAAAGGTAAATATCTTGTAACTTAAAATAGATCTAGGTAGAATGTACTAATAAAGGAAAGTTTTATTGTACACAGTGCTGTGATCCATGAAACTCTCCAACTTCCTGGGGTGAGAAGCATAAAGGGCAGCTAGAAGAAGAAGAAGAAATAAAGACAAGAAATGGAAACCTGGGATCAGGTGGGGTCCTCCCTCCAGACAAGAGGAAAGGAATTACTCAACCACTGGTGTTCTCTGGACTGAAGCAGCTTTTCACGTGGCTTGCCCTGAACAGGGATTGCTTTGCCCCCACACGTGTGGTCAATTTCCAGCTTCAGCTGACAACACAATATAATGATAATCAGTTTTTCTGAACGTGTGCTTTGAAGTCAATCTAGCATTTTAATTTGATTTCGCCACTAATTTCAAATAAGTTTTTGGGCAAAATATTTGACATATCTGAGAACACTTGGTCAGCACATGTGTCATAGAATCAGCTTTATTACAACAAGTTTTTATTTATTAGAAATGTTGGGACTTTATGTTGTGCAGCTCTAAAAGCTGCACAATTCCCCAAGAGTTAACTCTGGGTTAAGTGCATTCACACTATGCATTATCCATAACTTACATGATAGCTGCAGGGAAGAATGAATTCACAAGGACTATTTTTAAAGAATCCCTGGATGATCTGTCAATGTTTTGCTACATGTTTTCCATTAAAAGGGATTCATAACATTAAATAAGAAATAAATATCAGTTAAACAAGCAGAGCTGTTTTCAGAAGAAATAACAGATTGTAAAATACTGTAGTTTATTCTTTGGGTTTTTGTTATCAACCCCACAAGCCTTCAGGCAAAAAAGATATGATAACAAGAAGAATATGGAAGATATTGTATATAAACAAACTGTGATTAGCACTGTATATCAAACAAAGTATTTGAATACAGAAAACACAAAAAATACATCATAATACATGACAAATCACAGATAGGATACCAGCATCACTGACAGAAAAAAGGTGGGCAGTAAGTAAAGCTGAAACTCATAGAAGACTTAAGCACCTACTAACATGTCTGACTCTTGAAGATCTCTTAGTAAACATGTAGTTGTGCTCTTGAAGAAGTAAAAGAGGAAGTTTGAAAAAAATGATTAAGAGAATAGCTACTGAATGTTTAGTAAGTGCCAGTGTAACAGATATTTTACAAAAAATATTCTAATAATTAAATAGTAGTGACAAATGTTTTTATGCTGAGGTCATAAGCTTGAGTAGTTTAAATTTGTTTTTATTTTTATTGTTTGCATTAATTTTATCAGTAGAGAATGAAAAAGAAATTTATGGATAAGAAAGTGACTGACTGAATTAAAAAGAAATGAAATGACATGAGCAATACAATTTTTGATATATCCTAGTCAATAAGTGTTTTTATGCCACTTAAAAATTTTATCTATCCTCACCAATATGATGGGTTATCTTGCAGTGTTGATTTGCATTTTCCTTGCAACAAGTTATTTTGAACATCTTTACTTAGCTGTTATTATTATCATTATTATTATTTAGCTTTTTGAGTCAGGGTTTCCCTGTTTAGTTCAGGTTGGCCTTGAACTCACTTTGTAGGCCAGGCTGGCCTCGAACTCACAGTGATCCTTCTGCCTCAGCCTCCCTAGTCCTGTAATTACAGGTATACACTACCATGACTGATTTAATCTTTATTAGTGTTATTAGTTTTAGTCTTTATTTTTAAACTTTTTTGGAAATCCAGGCATGGTAATGCACGTCTATAATCCCAGCACTCCAGAGGTCAAGACAGGACGATCCTTGCAAATTGGAAACCAGCCTGAGCTACAAAGCAAGCTCAAGGCTAGCCCAAACTGTGTAGTGAGACCCTGTCTCAAAAAGACAAAAATTTTTTTTTTTTATTTGGAGATGTCTCTCAAACTATTAAGTGATTTAATATTTTACTATCAATTTTATACTCAGAGTATAATAAAGGATGTATTTATTTTTATTTCTTTTGGAAATATGTAACTTTAAAAATTTTGTTCAACTCTGCACATGAATTAATTATTGGTACTCATTCTTTTTTCTGCACTATTGAACCCAAGGCCTTGTGCATGGGAGGCAAGTGCTCAGGCATGGAGATACAAATCCAGACTTATTGCCTTGGAGCAGGGTCTCAGTAAGGCATGTAAACTGGCTTTGATTTTGTGGTCTTTCTGCCTCTATGTCCATAACTGGGTTACAAAGCATTTACCAATACACCTAGCTTCCTATTACTTTCTTGATAAAGTCCTTGTGGATATAAAATAGCTTAATTTTGATTAAGACCATTTCATCTTTCTTTTAAAAATTTTTTGTAACATGTTCATGTACTGTCATATCTAAGAAATCACTGCCTAATCTAGGTGACAGATATTTACTGTCTGTAACCCAAGACATTTATTAGCTTTTCTTTATATTTAGGTATAAAATTCATTGTTATTTTTGCATGTAAAAAGATGAATACAACTTTAAAAAAGAACAGCAAAACCCCCCCACAAAAAACCTGTTGGTTCTCCACTGAATTTACTTGGCACACACATTTAAATTAGTTTGCCATACTTAAAACTTTACTTATGGACTTTCAGATCCATTTTACTCATCTGCTTGCTAGTCTTAAAATCATCCCTATGATTTAATTTACTGAAACTTTGTAGCAGGTTTTAAAATCACTGAGTATGGGTTTTCCAACTTTATCCTTTACCTGGCAATTTGGAGCCCACTCATTTTCATTTTGACACTTAGGATAAAGTTATAAAGTTTTGAAAGCAGAACACTGTAATCTTAATAAATATGTTTATTTGGTAAATCAATTTTCATAATGTAGCCATCTTAAAGATATTAAGATTTCCAAGCTGTGAATAAAGCAATTCCTTTATTAATTTGTCCTATTTGTTTAAACAATAGTTTTTAAATTTTTAGCACACACAATTTTTTGTTTTATTAAATTATTTTCATAATTTTTCTTATTATAAATTATTTTTTAAATTTCATTTTATGACTTTTTGCCAGAATAATGAAATACAATTGAATTTTGCATGTCAATCACATATTGAACAATTTTACCGAACTCATTACTTGTGATGGTATTGTTAGTAATTTTTTTTTTTTACTGGTACTGGGGATCAAACTCATGAATCTGGATTTGCCAGGAAGGTGCTTATCCACTGAGCTAAATCCCTAGCTCAATTTTTTACAATTTTTTTATAGCAGGATAATGCCTTGTGAATATTATGTATATTTTTTTAAAATTTTATTTAAAGAGAAAAAAACATAAAAAGGGTAGAAACAATACAGAATTTCAAAAAAAATTAACAGTAAGAAATCACTAGTTGATAAATTACATATTGGCTTCTTAGATATAGTTGTTCAAGTTACAAAATTAAAGCATACCAAAATTATAAAAACAGAATATTGAATAGAGCAATACCATTAATCAGAATAGAGCAAAACAGTGATAAAAATACTTGCCTTCAAAGAGATGACAGGAGGAAATCCCTCTTATTTGCTATATTGCATATAGTCAAACTCACAAGAGATGCTCAGATCGCTGGCTCTCACTTGCTAATGGGGGTGGGGGGGAGGATGGATGTTTGATTCTTAGCCTGCAGGCTGGTAGGCTCACAGCTGCCTACCAGAGCAGCCAGTTGGCTGCTTATTTTCCCATCACCCCAAGGTCCAACATGGCATGGATCTCAGGAAATGCTGATGGTTCGTTCTCACCCTGAGTGGACACAGCTTGGCAGGCCACAGCCACTTCATGACTTGTGAATATATGTGGTTTTTCTTCTCTCCCTATAATTTGACCTTTGTTCTTATAAGTTTCTAAGTATTTTGGCTGGGGTCTCAACTCAGTGGCGAATATATCAATAACAACTATTTTTGAGTTTTTCCTAATAATTGGGAAAATTGATGCCACCAGTAAGTGGGTTGTTAGCTGTAAGTTCTTCACAGATTTCCTTTGTCAAGACAAGGAAGCTTCAATCTGTTCTAACATTGTACTTAATAGTGCTGAATGCTCTTTTTATCTAAAGTTTTATTTTCTCATGATTTCTATGCTTTATTTGTATTTGCTTATACTGGCCTCACAGTAAGCTCCTTCTATTCTTTGCAAGAGTTTATGAAAGATTAATGTCAATTCTTCCTTAAATGTTTGATAAAATTCTCCAGCTAGGATTTTATTTGTTGCAAGTATCTCTTGTGTTTTTACAGTTCTATTCACATTTTGTCTGTTTTAATCAACTTTTGTATAGTACAATTTTTTAAGAATATAATCCTTTCATTTAACTCACTAAACTTTTGCATAAATTCCTTCAAATAATGCAGTAAAAATCCTTTTGATATCAAAATACAGTCATGAACCAGGCATATAGCTTAGCCTCACAAGCATCTGCCTGGCAAGTGCAAGGTCATGAGTTCAATCCCCTGTACAAGAAAGAAAGAAAATGAAAGAGAAAGAAAGAGAGAGAGAAAGAAAGAAAGAAAGAAAGAAAGAAAGAAAGAAAGAAAGAAAGAAGGAAGGAAGGAAGGAAGGAAGGAAGGAAGGAAGGAAGGAAGGAAAAAAAAAACACATACTTATGGGGGCTGGATATTTAGCTCAGCAGCATAAGCACCTGCCTTGGAAGTACATGGCCGTAAGTTCCATCTCCAGTTCCAAAAATAAATAAATAAATAAAAACAGTCACGTGCCTGTTTGTTTCTTGATTTGCGAAAGTCATGTTTTAACTTTCACTGTTTGCTTGAGTAGTGACCAGATCAGGTGGAAGTTAGATGACTGAAACTGTTTGGTTCCTTTCCTGTATTTTTCATGCACTTTCATATATGAGTGGCTTTATAAGACTCCCAGGAATAGTTTAGACATTTTTAAGTCTCTCTATGGATATCGTGTGCTCTTCTTTCCTCTTAAATTATTTGTATCCATTTCTTAGCTCCAGATGGTGCTGCCTTTGCAGCCTATTATGAAGTTAACTGGTTGTTTTTAATGAATGTCATAAGAATAGGCACATTCACACAGTAAAAGCTTCGAGTTAGGGTGATAGAAAAATAAAACCTAGGACTGGATCTTCGTAGAGAACCTCAAGAAAAATAATACTGACAATTCTTTGGGATGAGATTTTTGGTGCTCTGCAAAACTGTGCTAGGCCAGGTGCCTCTAGACAGCTACTTTTCACAGTTACTTTTATCTATCAACCACATGGTTTCAAAACTATCTTAGAGTTCAGAAGACAGAGATGATGGAATAGGGTAAGTTAAAGCCCTACAAAACTTCCTCTTTCCGGGATTTGGCTATTTACTAAGATGAAAGCCTTCAGATTGTTTCCACATATTTGGTTCATTTCCTAATCTCTGCAGCTGTTAATTTTGACACTTATTTTAAGCATTCTCTTTCACTCAGACATACAATTTAAAACTCCATCTCTCTAACTGATGTGTTCAACAATACCATTAATTTAAACTTAGTTTTATATGTACTAATAATTCTAGTTCAACTTGAAAGTTTTTGTTTTAATTTGACATGTGACATAAGAGATAGTTCCTGTAGCTGGCAACTTCACTTCAGTTTTTAACTCACTGTCAAAAGATTTTCTGACTCTAAGACTTATAAGTCAACAGTATGTTAAAGAAACACACACACATACACTAACATACACACTCATACACATTTTAACTATTCTATAAATTAGATTTCATTATATTTTTATATTGTTTCCATAAGAAGAGTCTGAGTGACCAAACATTGGCAGGATGCTCTAAGTACTCTAGGTTTGGAAATTCACATTTGTCCTACCTAGTTTATTCAATTCTATCAAGAATCTTGCTGACTCAACATCTTTGATATATGTACACCTGTGATATTCCATCAAATAATTCTCTCACGACTTTTGGCACTATCTAATTACTTGGGTCTGCCTGCAGCAAGAATCCTGTTAGTATATCTTGAATTGATGACTCAGAATGATTCCTTTCTAATTTCTAATCTCTAATTTCCATTTTCCACCTTCCAATTACACTTTGTTTCTTAGCTATAACTCTCCACTTGTCTATGTTACACTCAGGAACTGATTGCAAGTCTATTCTGTGGTCACTTTTTTCTATTGTGCTAGCTCTTGGGTAAAATCTATTTTTGCTGATCTAATTATTGTCCAACTCTAGATTATCTTGATGATTCTCAGATACAGTTACATTATTTTCCCTAATATAATAAATTACATATGTACATTTGAAAAATATACCGATTTTATCATCTCTTTTCTAATGCATCATTTTAGTCTTGTCCCTAGCCAAGAATCAAATATTGTATTCTTGTATTTGGACTGAAGAAATTTCATAAGGTTTTATTGAAAATTTGTCTTTAAATTGAAAATATCTCTTTTGCACACTCATATAGGCTAATTTGTAGCATCATAATTTGATGGTTCAAAATCAAGTACAAATATTTCAAGTGAATAAAGTGAGGATTCCTATGTTCCTCTATAAAAACAAGATTTATATAAAATCTGTATACAAAATTTAGATATATAAAAACATGGTCTATTACACCAATAATAGTTTTTGACCATAATAGATAATTTTATTTCTCAGTCTGCAAGTATCACTTCTATTGCTTAATAAAATGACAAAATTAAAAACTTATATGCAAAATAATCACTTCATAGAGAAGAGTAATAAAGACAAAAACTGAGAGAATAATCACTAAATGAGATAACTTCAGATATATCATGAGGTGTAAGACAATAGCAAAATGACCTCTGACCTTACTGTTATAAAAGTAAAATTCTTCCTTTCATACAGGAAAGAAATTGTATTTATGACTTGTTATTAGAAATGGTATTTCTAATTTGTTCCTTCCAATACTACTTTCTGTTACATTATTCTAATGTAATATGTTAATTATTGTATAAGTTAAAATTATTAATATCAACCTCAGATATAATCATCTATACAAAAATGTCAAAATGTTAACAGGTGGAAATACAGTAGTGCATTACAGGTATTACAAATGGATTTATATTTAGATTGAGATACTGACTTATAATAAGTAAATAAAACTAAGGAGCTCACTCAGATAATTGTTTCATAGTTTGATATCAGGTTTCTTGTGTTTAAATCCACTGTGAGCCAGGTATGACGGCATGTGCCTCCGCTACTGAGGATGAAGAAGAACAATTGTAGGTCTGAAGCCTACCTGGCAACTTAGAGCAAACCTGTGTCTAAAAACAGGACCAAGGATGTCACTGAACATTTTATGGGTTCAAACACTAGTCCTGATATGAAATAAATGATTAAACAAACATATAAATTCTGAAAGTAAATATCTTTATATCATTTATAAATTTTATATTTCTTTTTGAAATATTTAGAGATTTTGTTTTACCACCCAAAGGAACAAAAATATTCTTTAATGTTATTCCATTTTATATCTTACTGAAAATTAGAACCAAAAGATTTAATCAAGCAAAATGAATACAAAACATAAAGATGAACAGCAAGAAATAAAACTGCGATTATTCATAAAAATAAAGAGAAACAGAAAGCAAGAAACATATGAAGTTCCAAGATAAGCAGATAAAATATAAAGATCAATTTAAAAATTTCAAATATTTTTAGTTCATTCTTTTGACATTCAATTAATCTGGATTTCACTTAGGCATGTGTTTTTCCACAAATTGATGTAATGGAAATGTGAGAGTTTTAAAAGACAGATTTCAGTAATAAAGAGTAATGGCACACTTTTATATAGAATAGTCAAGTTAGACTTCATTAGTATGATTAGAAAAATCTAAAATAAAAAATTTCCCTATGAAATGACTAAGAAATATGAAATAAAACTAAGGACAAATATGGAGAAAAGGAATAATTTTACAGTATTTCAGTCTAACTGATTTTGCATTAACCTAATGACATCATTATTTAACAATTCTAAAGATGGCTGTGCAAACATTGTCATTCTATGGGCAATTAAAATAGAAAGATAAGTAACCTGTACAAGCAAGGTAATTTTTAAAATTTCAATTTATTGGTTTAAGTGTAACAAGTGAGGAAAAGGAGACCAGATATTATATGAATGACAAATTCATAGAGATAGAAAGAAATTACTAGGGTCCTATAGAAATGAGACTTTTTAGGAGATAAGAATAAATTATTTTATGGATGATATAAAAATGTCCTAAAAATTATTTGAGTTTGTAAAACTTGCTTAATTTACATCAAAACATTCAATTCTAACTTTAAAATTGTTTGACATATAAAATATGCCCCAATACATTTGTTTAAAATATTTTCAGTCATTAATTCTAGCCAAAATAATCATCATTTTGGTAATGATTGTTTATTTTGTTTATACTCAGTATTTAATTGTGACTTGAGCAAATAACTTTGGCATCAGAATCTTGAAAGTCTTATTTCATTTTATTTTATATTTTCTTTTTTTTTTTTTTAACAAATGTCACTCAGAAGGATCAGTAGTAGATCCTGTGCATGTATGTTTAAAGATTCTGTACATTATTCAGAAATATGTAACACAAAAGTAATAAATAAAATGCCCATGAGTGTTTTCATTTTATTCATTTTTTTTATTTCAAAGAGAAAAATAAAAATAAAACAGTTTAAAAACAAGCTGATAGAAGAGTAACAATCATTAATATATTACATATTGTTATCTTCATAATAGTTACTCAGATTACAAGATATAGGCATGAAATATTGTCCAAACAATATTCCATGAATTTTAAAAGAAATTAAATGATCTTAGTTTTTTAAAAAATATGAATGCAAGTTAAAAGAGAGAACTTTAATTGTATTGCAGCAAGATAATTAATTTGATAATGCTATTCTTGTAAAACATTTGTAAATTTCAGGAATGCCAAATTTTCTCTACAGCAATATCCACAGGAAATGAAAGCATAATTTTTCAAAAGCCTTTGCCATTGAAAAAAATTTCTTCTATGATAATATTAATATCTAATATATATAACACTGACAACTATGTTTTGTTTTGTTTTGTTTTGTTTTTTACCAGGGATTGAACTCATGACCTTGTGCTTGCCAGGCTGGCACTTAGGCCACTGAGCTAAATCCCCAGCCTGGCAACTATGGTTTTAATAAAATAAAAACATTGATTTAATTTAATTTAAAAATCCCTAGGAAATATGTTAGATAACCTTTACAAATTTTAAAGAATAAGTGGCTGTATAATTTTTATTTATATTACAGTGTTAACTATTATACATTTATTTTGAGTTATTTTCATTTCTTTTTATTTAGCTGCAAAAATCCTGTATAATAAAGGCAACACGGACATGGTACTTCTAAGTCTTATTGGAGTATTGTAATACCTAAATAGTGTAGGGCAATATTAGTCCCAAAGATGCCATGTATGTGCACATTGGTGGTGAGTTCTTCTGGTTATACGTGTTCCCAAGTGTTTATAAGACCCTCCTATCTCTTTGCAATTTCCCAGAAAATATTAGACTTCAGAGGATTTGACATTTGTTTGGCTTTGATAATCTTTTAATCTAGTCCAAAATAAATTGCTCTGAGCTTTTTCAGTACAAACTACTATAACTCCATTTGATGCAGTAAATTCCAAACTAAATTTTCAATTGTGTGAAATATAAGATTTTTCATCCTAAAAGATATGAGAGAAAGAACTCTTCTAAGATTTCAGAACCAGTTTTTCAGTGGGAACATGGACACCACAAGTGGTATGAATTTTAGGTTATAAAATAGGATTAATGGGGAATAGTTCCTGAGAAAGAAACAGCTAAGCTTCCATAATATCTTGAATTCTCATTCTAAAAAGAGATCAGAGTTGATCTGGACATACATCAAATGTTCCAGGAAGAATTCATTTCCTATTAGGTCTGCTTACACAAGAGAAAAGAACAGGATCAATCTAGGCGGCTGTACAGCAGTGGAGCTTTATGTCAGAGCCAACTGTTTGAAAGTACTAAGAGCAAGTAATATAGGGAGCGGTACATCCACCAAAATTTGACTTAGTGGTCATCAGAAGTTTCCCCATTCCTTACTAAATTATACACACGTAATGGCATAATTATGGAGCAGCTTCCTATGTGAAGCCACCCATAAATATTTCCCTTTAATTTGCTTTAAAATATATATTTTTAGCAGATGTTAACAAGCATTTTCAAAATCATTATAATATCTACTTTTAATGATTGGTTTATGTTTGTGATGTATAATAATTTTATTTTTTGAGGGAACTGGTATATATGTACAGCATATTTTTGTCATTTTTGGTCCTCTTTCTTTGCCCTCTGATCTCCTTCCTCATTTCTAAAAAGCCTGCTTTCCTGATCTTTATCATCTAATTTTTAAGAAGTTTTCTATACTCAGATCATGAACTTAAATAAACTGTGCGTGGCTCAGTGGTGCATGACCATAATCCCACACTCAAGAGTTTGAGGCAGGAGTATCTCCGTGAGTTCAAGGCCTGCTGGGCTACATAGTCAGTTGGAGACAATCCTAGACTATGTAAACACGATTGTGCCTAAAAAGTATAACTTATTAGAATTTGTTTATATAGGGACTATTTTAAAATCTAGTAATTCTGACATCATTTCATTCTGACAACGTTTCATCACTTATTCATATTGAATTTTTTAATAAAATCATTATTGAGTTTAAGAAGAGATGTTTTGTCTTGAAATCTTCACAATGTGTCACCCACACAGTTCGGTTATTCATGTACCAAGCACAATGACTGAATTATGGCATAATTTAAATCCAAGTGAAATAATATAAAAGCACACAATGTTTTTATAAACTTATATAAATATATAAGAAATTTCACATTTTTAAGTTTTAGATTCTTATGAAAAACTATGTTATTGTGCCACTGTTCCAAATTACACACCTTTAATTTTGGCATTTTATTAAGGAATTGCAAAACTGGTGTCCATAGGTACTGCATCATTTTAAAATGGTGTGAGGAACAACTGAGATATAATTCTTTTACGTTCTCACCAACACTTAAAACTTTTGATAATTGCCCCCTAGTTGTTGCTGAAAGCCTTGGCTAGTGGCAAAGTTAATCAACTTTACTTCGTTTTGATAAACAATCCCCAGGACAGGATATTTCACACTGCACAAGATTTAGATCAAGATGAAAGTGAAATTTTTCAAATAATGAGATTGTCCAAGAAGTTAGAAGACGTGGAGCACAAACTTAGCCTCATCAGCTGATTGTTGGCAGGGCACCTGCTAGTTTTTGCATTGATTGTGACTGTTGGTTGTGATAGATATTCACAGAGAAGGAGTTAGACGGAAAAAGGGGAAGTTGAAGCACCACAAAACTCATGGTTCTTACTAAGACTCATTCTTTTTTTAAATACTCCTAGATTGCAGCAAATCTTTAGATAATTTTCAAAATTCACATCCTGTTGGAAGAGAAAGCTAGCAGAGGTGCTTTTTCTGGCATGTTTGCCGGTCTTATTGTGCGTTATTCTGCTTTGGTTTGGAGTTTTGTTTTGTGTCACATGAGGTACAAAGTTGATGTTTGCCTAAGTATTCTTGAAAAATGAAACATGCTTGCTTCATATTCTAAATTACTTTTGGCTTATTTCTATTCTTTCTGGTCTCATTTTTAATACTTTGAACAAGATAATATTTACATGCAATTTTACAGTATGGTAATTTGAGTTCAACGTGAACTTTACTTCAAATGTGTGGAGGGATGCAGAAAAGAACAGCTGAAGAATAAACATGACTTTAGAAGCAAAAATGCTTAGCATGAATATGTTATAAAAGAAAACCTGTGAGAAGAGAGTGATTGAAAACACTTGAAATCAGATAGAAGTGATGAAAGCCTTTTACCAGGATGATTGCAATAAAAATGGAAGAATATATCTGGATAGGAACAGGCAAGCCTTACCATTGTGATTAATTCACAGATGTGATTTATAAACCTCTCTCTGTCTTTCTCTCTCTCTCTCAGAACACAGGCTAGTATGTTGCCACTGATTTCAGATTTTGAGTGGAAATCCTGAATTACCCTATCCTTTGATTTGTGCATAACAAGAATGAACATGCGTGTCCAATAATAACCTACTCTGGGATATAAATCTGAACCATTTTGCATAACAAATGCACTTCTGAGTACAGAGAGAAGTGTGTAGAATCCTCACTTAGTGGCTGATATGTATTTCCAGCTTGGCCAAATTTACAAGTGTACTATGAATATTTTGTAGTTTTTTCCAACTCTAAATGGACAAAGCATATTTTAAACTGCTTCAATGCCAAGTTGGAAGATGATGAGGAGTAAAGGAAGGGAGAAAAGAATGAAGGAAAATGAAAAAGAAGCTAGTGATTTATGTAAGTGAAAGGAAATTTTAAAAATCTGGCCTTAAAAGCAAGTAGACTCATCTTAGTTCTTGTATTGGTTCCTCTTTCTTTATTATTTTTTTCTATTCATCAGGTCTTCAATCGCCAACAATCTATTCCCATATGGTTTGGAATATATAGTGCAGAAGCATAACACCATAGGTGGTTTAAACCACTTACAATTTCATAAGAAATACCTGATTGTCTGTCTCCCATTGTCAAAACCATAGGTCTGCATTATTGAGCCTTTATTGGTCACATATCACTACTTTAATGAAGGTCATTATCTTTGAATGGGGCCTTTTTTTGACAGAGTGCATCACAATATCTAACTCCTGCCATCGTCAGGGTATTCTTTGATTGACAATATTTTCAAAGCACAGAGAATGAGAAGGTATTATATAAAGCAATGAAGGATTATATGAGATTTCAACTTTAGTAACTCAACAACGTTCTCACAACAATTTTAAGCAATATACATTCTGAAGATTTCCCCCATGTCAAATTTCTTTTGTATTTTTAAAAATCTCTTTTTGCTTTAACTTGCTAGATGAGGTCTGTTTTCTGCAGCTTTGGGAAACTTAAATAAAATTCTGTTTTCTGCAGTTTTCTGCAGATTTGGGAAACTTCAGTAAAATACACATTAAAATTAAAGAAGTTTGAAAAAGAATAACAGGGCTCTCTGAAATTAAAACCAGAGAAAAACATCTTGATAGTTTCTTTTTTTAAAAATTTGGCCCTTTTATTTTCTTTTATTTAACATTTATCATTTATGTTTACACAGGAAGTATGTTAAAATGTGTAACTGTCCAGGTTTTAGTTTTCCTTTTATTAGTTTTTCTAATATAAATTTATACTTTTACAAATATTGGCAAAATATTTGGAGGAAATAAACAAGCTTAAAATTCTACTATGAACAAATATGTAATCAAATCTGATAGCCAACTGAAAGTTTCAAAATTCAAATTTTTTTATTTTCTAGTCTGATTACTATAATTTTCAATTCTAAAATTTCTATGTACTTCTATCTTATATCTTCTGTTTCTCTTAAAATATTTTCTTGTATTGCCTTCATTATTTGATTAAATCTCTTATCTGCATTTTTTTGTGGCTCACTGAAATTATTTAGAAAATGTTAGTTTTTTTTTTCAAACAACTAGGTATATAATTCCATCAAAAATAATTTAAGAAAGAAACTGCTATATGTTTTGGTAACATCACTTCTTATTATGCATTCAAAAGAAATAAAATCTGTATTTTAAATATATTTCTCTACTCTCATGTTCATTGTAACAACACTCACAATAGCTGTATGTGTGTGACTGTATGCATACAGAGGAATATTATGCAGGCTTAAAAATGAAAAAGTTGCTATTTGTAAAATATAGATGAAAGAACTAGAAAATATTATATGAAAATATTGTATATAATATTATAT
Source organism: Hydrochoerus hydrochaeris (assembly GCA_004027455.1). Classification (NCBI taxonomy): domain Eukaryota; kingdom Metazoa; phylum Chordata; class Mammalia; order Rodentia; family Hydrochaeridae; genus Hydrochoerus; species Hydrochoerus hydrochaeris. The sequence goes on from PVLA01002050.1 coordinate 247,223, forward strand.
TACAATATTATATGCTATATTGTAAGTGAGAAAGCCACATATAGACAAGCAAATACAACATAGTCTTAATTATATGTGGAATATTTAAAAAATATTTGAGGTCATAGCAATGCAGAATAAAATAGCATTAACAGGGCCTGAGTTTAGGGGACAAGCAATGATACTGACACAGAGAAGAAACTTTCAACTGTAAGATTAACTTCTGTAGTCTATATCATTGTGACAAGTCATGGAATTCATGAAGAGTTAGATATCAAGTATTCTTATCACATAAAATCAGTACTTATATTTGGTGATACGTGTGTTAATTTGATTCTAGTCATGATTTTACAAAGCACAAATGCATTAAAATATCAGTGTTAATAAAACTTAAACAAATGTGAAAAAGATAATAGTCTTAAGTTTATATTTAATGAATACTTAATGAATAACGTAATGAATTATCATTTTCTATACAGATTATAATTATTTGTAAATAATATTTGTGAATATTCATATAAATCTGGATGATTTTGAATTATTTTAGTTCAGTCATTTAAAGTGTGAATTCTTATTTTCTAAGGACCTTTTCTAGATAATAAATGCATGCTTCAGTTTTTAGGAGATATGCTTGGAGTTAAATCCACAAGTTATGAAAAGTTACTGTCTTGGCTGGGGGTTTAAGTCATAAGCGCCGGCCTGCTAAGCATGAGGTCATGAGTTCGATCCCTAGTTCAAAAAAAAAAAAAAGTTAACATCTTCTATAAGCCCAGATGTGTATATGGAGCTATATAATACATATATCCTAGAAGAGAAACTAGATGGATTATTATGGATCAAGGCAATAAATAGGAAGAAACTGTAGCTTTTCATGTATTACCTGGGAGCTAAGTACCCTTTTGGTCTACATTTTAGTCCTACCTGAAGAAAGAAGTTCTACATTAATATTTATTCTTTTTAAAGTGAGGTTATGAAATAGGACATAAGTTATACTAATGTGTTAAGTAGGTTGCTAACATTTAAATGATCCTTAGTTCATCTCTGTACCAAAGTTAGTAATATGACCTCAACAAAGAGGCTCAATGATCTAAATATAATTATCACTTCCCAAAAGTCTCACTGAAATATCAAAATTCTGATTACCTTTTGGTGATCTAAGAATTATGTATCTAATTCTACCTTCCTGTGTGCTTGATCTTGTTATGAGCTTTCCACATGGATTTTTATCATTTTTTGTTTACAAAACCTTCAGTTTAGTCTGATTAACATTTTTTCTCAGGCTTACTGTGGTCTGACCTATTTTAACTTACTAGCCTTAAGAAAACAGTACAAAAGAAATCAAACTACAGCTCAAATTAGATTTTTTTTCTTACGGGTACTGTTACTTTACACTTACTTCACATATCCTGAAACTTGCATTACCTAAGTGCTCCAGTGTTTGTCATTTTGCATCAAGATTTATGGGACTTACTTGGCCTTTTCTGCTGTAGTTCACTGCTCTAGAACTAAATCACTGTGGAGCCTGCTTCACAGCTTACGGTTGAACAGACCTGTCATCCCTTCCTGGAAACCAACCTTTTCCTTAATAATCTACAGCACTTGCCTGGCCAGCTTTCTCTTATTCCCATTAATCTTTGGCATGATAACCCTTTGATTTGAAACTGTGAAATACTACTAAACTAAAAATATGGAATACATCCATGTTTTTATAGGAACACTGGAAGAAGAAAAGTGGTTGTTACAACCAAAGAATAAATCAAAATTGTAAATCAGGAACTAGGGAGGGCACCAAAAACATTTTCGGGAGAAATAATTTTCATCAGCTTCTTGGATAAAATATAAAATCTGATCTCTTTTTATGTCTAGACCTTGTTCTGTTTATTATCTAGAGTTCAAAGCAGAATGCATTGTAAGCTGGTTAGAAAACAGTTAAAAATGGTAAATTATGATTAGTAAATATGCCAAAGAATCACAAATCAGAATGATACAGCAAAAGAACTTTACCTTGGTGCTTTTTCTAATCCATTCCACCTGAACTTGGGCAAAAAGTCTTAAACACTTACATACACACTCCTCCGCTTTATTTGTAAGCAGCATTTTAGAGATCCTACTGCTCATAAACCGTATCTCAGATACTATTCAACTGCTAGATGTATGTTTGCATTAAAAGGTTTATTATCTAGCCTAAAGATAATTTTCAATCACTTGTGTCCATGCATAAAACAGCAGGTTTGCAGTAACTTGATAATATATTTATTTTCTAAAACCGTATTTTTGCTTGAGGATTTATGCTGTATTCCTAGGAATTCAAACTCTTCTTCATATAATGTAAGCACAGATTTTTTTTGTTGTCAAATTTTTAGCATTTTTGATCTATGATGCCTTGGAGTAAATACATGGAAATATTTGCTGAACTACTATTTGTAATATGATATATTATTAAGACAGTAACTAACATGAATGAATAAATAAATGAAAAAAAGTCATGAAAATATATGTAATAAGTAAAAGTTTTCAACAGTAGTAGCATAGAATACAGTGAAAGAAATATCCCCAGCTCTTTCTTTATTTTTATTAATCACAAATTTTTTCAAATTCTTTACAATTTCATGTAAGTTGTTTCTCATAAGAGATGTGAAGGTAAAAGCATGTGTTTATTCTAAATTTCTAAATAAGACTGCAAAGTTCTGGAAATACTAGTTTAAAGTTAAGTTACACCTAAGTGCTATTTTTAAGCAGACTAATAGCAAAATTAACTTTGACATCAAATGATAGGTCATATGTCATTGCCTGACAAAGCTATGTATTCTTATATCTAAAAGGAAAATAAAAATTTTTATAAGAACTAAATGAAAGGCTGTATATTAATCTTCCTGCTTAGATACATGTACTCTCTTTCCCTCTTCAAAAACAAAAAATCAGGACCAGAGGTGTGGCTCAGTGGCACAAGAGCCTGCTTGGAAAGTGTGAGGTCCTGAGTTCAATCCATGGTACAAAAAAACAAAACCAAAAATAAAAACTCATAAAAATTGTATCTTATCACTAAACTACTTTAAAATAATCATTAAATATATCAGATTTTCAGGTAAAAATATTGCTAGATTCTGCTAGCCTGGGGCTGAACTATCTGTAACGTGACATCTACCCAACTTGGTAAGGGATCCAGAGAAACAACTTCTCTCTCCAAGAGTAACTTCCATGTTCTCCTCATACTAGAGATAAACCTCTCATTCCCTTTTTGAGCCTGCACTGAGCCCTTTCCAATCCCAAGAATGCACAACCACCCAAGCCCACCTCCAGCCCCCAGGAAATCTGTCACCTGTTTTACACAGGCAGATGGTCCTTCAAACCAGTTGTTAATATATCATTTTTGCCACCTCCCAAACTCCTCTGAAGGCCAGAACTGAGAAAAGTAACTTCACTTCTTTTTCTCCCTTGGAGCATTTATATTTCTTTTAACTCTCCCATGCCTTTTAAAGGCCTCTCTTATCTTTGCCTTCTCTCTCATTTTCTCTATGCCATCTCAGACTGAGTGTCAAAAATACTCAATCAAATATATTTTATTAAGGAAAGCTTATTTAAGAAATCATATACTCACACTAATTGCATTTATACTAAATTCTTAATCTATAAAAGGTAGCTTGTTCCACCCTACTCTTCAAAATACTGAATTTTCATTGTCAATAAAAAGTAGAATCTTACATTTAAATAATCTTCCTTGATCAATTTTATTCACTATATTTATGGTAATCCATTATGTAATTTAAGTAAATTTGAAAGGGCAATATTATTCTCAGTGTTGTACTACTGAAGCAAATTTAATTATTTTAAAGAACACATTTCATAGTATCTAACATTATTTAAAAGTACAGTATGCAAATAATTCAACTCTTCAACAACTTTCAACAAAACATTTAATTTTATGCTTCTCTAGGAGAGAATCAGTTTCAAAAATAGTTTTTGTAATATGACACACAGGTTTTAAATGGAGATCTGTGCTTTGAAAATCTTCTTAAGAATTATACAGATACAAATTATAAGATTAGACATTTTATAAGCATTGTGTTAAAATTAAAAAGCTGTGCTCAAATAAGGCTAAAATACAATAAACTTAACAGGCTCTTTCCAAATTCTAATTAAATAAGAGCAGACTGAACTACACAGCAAGACTCTTAAAAAACAAACACAAATTCTAATTAAATATTTTATTTTTTAAACTTTTTACTTTCAACCTCTCTAATAAGTATCTAAATTGTGCAAATGAATTCTGTATAAAACCAGTTAAATAAGATTTTTCAAAAATATAAATGTGAATGTAGAAGAGTGTTTGAGGCTGGATAGGCAGAGGGTGGAGCAGGGATGAGAAAAGGTGGATCACTGGGCATTGTGAGAGCCAGGGCTCTCACGTGACAATATCCCGAGATCATCAACTCACTCATGAAGGAAAGACTGACTCTGACTCAGTGGTTGCTTGGCTTCTTTGCTCTGGGGCCATTTGTGTCAGAGCTGCTGACTTCTTAGATGTCAGAAAGTGACAGAGTGGAGTGAGGGCGCCCTAGGATTCTCTTCAAAGGTGTGATCCCTGGGACCTAATTTCTTTGCCCTAGGACTTAGATCATAATAGTTCCACGTCTCCAACTCCACCACCGGAGTGAACCTTTAAGGGAAATGGAATACCCAGACTATAACACATACAAAGTCACAGGTAGGTAGGAACAAAAAGTACTAGTGTGCTATCACCTGATGGGATCTTAATTAGATAACAGTGATATAGAGAGCGTTTCAGCAAAGTAGAGTAGAGGTTGTGATAAGCTTTTGGGTACAAAGAAATGATAAGTGAGTGATATGTTTAATCTGATTTAAACATTGTGAAATATATAAAACTACTAAGACATTACATGTTCCTCAACTAATATATGATTTTTTATGTATCACTTAAATATAAATGTACATATATAAATGAACATTAAAATTAGAATTTTGAAGTCTGAAAGTACTTTAAATATTTCATATATACTTTTTATCTGGTATATTAAAGATACTCAGGAACATATGTGAAAGCAGTAAAACAAAATTATAATTTAGTGCTTTATCTCAAAACTCTCGTAAAACTCCATTCTCCAGCTCTATTTATCATATTGAATTTTATGAATTTTTGCAATAAATAATGAAAACAATAAGGAAGCAATGACTTTGGTTAGTGACATTTAGAAGCAGATTTACCAGCTCTACTCCAAAAGAAAATAATAAGGGCATGAACAGTATGCATAATCAAATTCTGAGGTTCAAAATTTAAAACTACTTTACTGAACCAGAGAAAAATTTGCAATAAATAAAGATAAGGGACAAATTTTTTATTCAAGTATTTTAAAATTGGATAGAATGCAAACATATGCATAATATCAAACTTTCATACATTCTGCATTGCTTGATTCTACTCAGAAAAGGCAGCAGGATCCCAGCAGGACATTTAATTATTGAATAAGCCTGACCCTTTACCGAATACTCTAGGGACCCTGATAGTCCAAAGAAAAATGATATGCTGATTCTGAATACACTGAGCTTGTCTTAATTGTGAGTGAATCACATTTCACTGCTTTTTGTTTGCTTAAATTGGTTAATTTCCATACAGAAATGCAGAGCTCAGCAATTTTTGCAGCATGATTTTTTTTTTCTTTAATGTAATGAAAAGAAGCCAAGTTTTCACACTTCAGGGGAAACTCCTTGATCCATAGCACAACACATTAGTGTTTTGAAATTTTAACTGTGTTTTACTGAAATGTTTTCTGTTGGGAACCTGTATGCATTACAATTGTGTCATAAGCTTAATACTGCCGCTACTAAAGATTTTTTTTTTTGGTTCTACTCTAGAAATAACAATCTTATTGAGTATTTTTCCCTTTCTTTCATCACCTCATCTATCAACCTACATGGATAGATTATTAAAATACATTGGTCCTGCAGTGGTCTCAGTTTTATTTCAATCAACAATGTATTCTTAAAATCATTTCTGTTAGCATACAGATATACCACAGTCTCAACCAAATTTAGTAAAGATAGAAAAAATGTCTCTTGACCACATCTCCCATCCAACTATTTCCCGACAGCAAAATGTAACAAAAGGTATCTGTTTTTACACTGATTAATTATTCTCTTCATGGCAAGGTTCAACATAATGTCACTAATAATACTCAGATTCCTGAAGGAGAAGTATTTGTTAATTGCAGCTCTAAAATGAAAAAAATGACAAGATTAGAAGTGTGGCTGTGCTCAAGGACACTGTAAAAGCCACCAAGCGCGTTATACGGAGCAGCTCAAGTATGACAAGTAGGATGTCAGCTCGGCTTCTCACATTCTCCCAAAACTAGCTGATTTATATTAATTTTTCCACCTCTATAACATAAAGATTGTTCTTTATTGCCTGGTACTTGCACCAAGGTAATCACAGTAGGTGTTTGGTGGCCACATCATGAAGGGACCGAATAGAGAAATTGTTGGTGCAGCCTTATCTTGTAAAGTACAACTGAATGGCTGCCAGCCACAGATACAAGACTTGGTTAAACAAGCATTAGCGACAAGCAAAACAAAACAAAATATATTAATCTACCTCTATTTGTATTACCAATATGTCTCCTTTTTTTTCCTGTTTCTATTCCAATCAGAAGTTTTTTTCAGAGTTTATCTCCAATTTGTAATTGACATCCATTGCAAACACACAATAATGTATCCAACCCCTAATTTTCAGTGTCGGCTAGTAAGGAGCATTTCACACCCTCCTTTAAATTCATTTTGATGGAGTCAGTGCAGAAAACCAGATATCTTGAAACCTTGGAGGAGACATACACTTCTGCTTAGGACCAGAACTTAAGACAAAAGGTAAAACAAAGGTGATCACACCCTAGTATAAACAGGGATTGATATTCAAAATAGGCATCCTTCACCTTGAGGAAGGCTCTAGTCATTCACCCAACCCCAACAGGCAAAGGCCCTGTTCTGCATTCACGTCCCCTTGCTGCCTGACTTGCCTCTCCATTTGATCCTGATTATTTCAATTTTACCTGAGCAATTGCACCGGAAATCATATTGGCTGACCATAGTTCTGTCCTACCTCATGCCTGCCTGCCTAGTGAGTTCCATTTTTTTCCCTCATTCACCCACCTCACCTCATGGTTTGGCTCTATAAAAATGCCTGGAAAAGGTAGAATCCTCAGCAACCCACCCGGGACACCTTCTGTCTCTCTCTCAGACAAAAGCTTTCCTTTTCTCAATACATATATTCTGCTCTTAAAAAATTGTTTTCCCACAATGCCCTTTATCACTAATCATTACTTTATGATTCCCTTGTTCCTTGACTTATCAGTTTTAAAACATTCTTTATACCAGACTCAGTCAAACCTCTTTTCATGTCTGTATTGGTTATGGTTCTCTAGAATAATAGAATGGATAGAATAGATTACAAAATTTATATACCTACCTACCTACCTACACACACACACACACACACACACACATATGTAATTTTTAAGTATGTAGTTTTCATGTATATATGTCATATATACATATATATGTATAAATGAAATTATGAGTAAATCACATTTCACTGATTTTTGTTTGTTTGCATTAGTTAATTTCCATACAGAAAGAAAATGTACACACATACACACACACACATACAGAGAAGGACTTACTAGGTAGACTTTCACAGTCAAAGTCCACAATGGGCCTCTGTGCACCAGAAAGTCAAAGGATTCAGTAAGTGCTCAGTCCAGGAAGCCAGAATTCCTGGAACAAGAGGGATCAAGAGTACAGCACCAGTCAGAGACCAAAGGCCTGGAAGTTCCGTGGAGAGTTACCGGTGTGAGTTCTCTTTGGAAGAGACTGAAGTCTGTTTGGGCAGTGCATGCCGGTTTCCTCCATATTTCCTCTTTATTCCTTTAAGTCTACTTGCTGCATGATGCCACCCTCAGTTGGGTGGATCTTCCCTCCTCAGTTCACCGGACTACATGCCAGTCAGAAACTCCACAGACACAGCCAGATATGTGATGTAGTGCCTGGCTACTTACGATACATAGTGAATATATTCACTGTAGAAAATTGGTGCATGTATATATCACATCTCAATCCTTCTTACTTTCACTTTTCTTCTCTGCTCCCTCCCCATTGTCTTTATTTCTAATTCCCCTTCTCATTTACAAAATATCTAGCTCTTCTTTTCTTTTTCTTGATAGACTCTTGCTGTCTAGTCCAAGCTGGGCTTCAACTCACTTTGCAGCCCAGGTTGGCCCAGAACTCTCAGTGATCACCCTGCCTTTGCGTCAGAGTGCCGGAATGATAGGTCTGTGCTACCAAATCCAGCTTTTTATGCTCTTATTTTGTTTTTTTTTTGTTTGTTTGTTTTTTCTTTCTGGTACTGATAATGGAACTCAGGACTTCACACTTGCCAGGCAGGTGATATGCCACTGAGCTATACTCCTGGCCTCTCAATCCAGGTTTTTGGATGTTTTATTCTGTTTTTATTTTCTATTATCTATCTTTTACTCTACTCTTCAGGTGTTTCTCTTTAATCCTCTCCAGTTGACTTGCTATTACTATCAAAACCGATGTCTATCTGCATTCCTTCTACCACTACCCTAATTTATTGTAGGTTTCTAAGATTTTTAAACTGATGACTGAGACACAAAGCTCAAACTCAGAACATCACCTGAATGTATATGTAACTGTTAATTTTGGTTCAATTTGTATTTATATATTATTTTAACTCAGTTTATCCTTGTGTAACATGTTTACCTTATTTGAATGTCTAATGACTCTGTTAGTTAATATACTGAAGACTCAACCAATTTCTTCTTGATTTGAACTTTTGAAATATATTGAAAAAAATCTTTTTGATTTAACTTTCCTGCCTCTGGAATATTCTTACATCATATCTCTTATATCTATAGTAATGAATGCAGAAAACATTTTCCTTTTGCTTTTAATTCATTATCTTTTAATTTCAGCCAAAATAGTGTACTTTGATTTCAATAATCATAATTGTCTTGTTCTATTATTCTGGGAATTTTTTCATCTTTGGTTTTTCTCACTTTCTGCAGCCCTCATTCTCGTCTTGCTTTCTGTTCATTGAATACATTCTGTACTCTTCTGCCTTGAGGGTTTTGAATTTGCCAGTTCCCAAACTTGAATGCTTTTCCTGCAGATAGTAATAAAGCTTACTCTTTTATATTGTAAGATAATTTATCAAAGGTCAATTTTTCAATCAGTAATGCTTTCTGTAACCAATTGAAAATTGTACTTTGCCTCCAACACACATCATTCCAATCCTATATCTTGCCTCATTTAGCTTCTCCAGTATGTATTAAGCCTCTATCACCACAATAATGATTTACCAAAAACTTGCTGGTGTAAAACAACCCAAATGGTTGTACCATAGCTCTGTAGGACAGCGCTTCAACATCAACCTCACATGACTAAAATCAAATCTCTGCCAAACCTGTGTTATTTTGTAAAGTTTCTAGGGGAGTCTTCTAGCTTTCTTTTCATATGAGCTGCTGGTTGAATTCAATTCCTTGGGTTATAGGAATGAGGTCATTAATTTCTTGTTGGCTATAACCTAAGGGCTGAGACCAGCTTTTATATAATCCTCCCCCTATGTTTGTTTGTTTGTTTGTATTCATTTTTCTTCTCCATTTTCAAAGACAGCAATTGAGCTTGAGTTTCTCTCACCCAGATTCACATTATCATATTTTTTTTTCTGTGAAAAACCTGAAAATTTCTTATTTTGTAAGAATCATTGTTACTATAGTGAGTCTGATTAAATACTGGGGAATAATTCCCTCCTTTAAAGTGCTAAATAGAATTTTAAAAGTATCTTGCTATGTAACCTTAAATTAAATGAGTCTAAGAGTAATAACATCTTTTGGGGAACTGTTAACGTATCTATAACTCATTAAGTAATTCTGTGTTTCCATAAACTGCTTCTTCTCAATGTAATAAAATTTTATTGAGAATGTTTTTTTCCATTTTCACTGCTTTATTGCAAGAACCAATAATAATGTCTAGCTTATCATACATGAACATTAAATAATTGTTAACTAAATATGTATCAGTAGTATTAATAGATAATTATTTTTTAATTTCTACAAAATACATACATCATATTCCAGTAATAGACTTATGTTGTGTTAGAGTTTTCTGGTGCAATAAAGAGCAGACTATAAGAAAAAGTAAAAGTGGCCTTTTTATTTAAAGGACATGGAGAGGAGCCCACAACCAGCAAGGGTTTGGCTTTCTCCTCTGCCCTGATATGAGAGTGTGGGGTACATGTGACCTTTGAACAGATGTGGTCCTTGGGGTGGGCATTGATGATGTGTGAGGAGCTGATTGGAATTTTCTTTATGCGCACGGGAAAGGAAGGAGAAAGTTGTAATTAGGCAAGGAGGAAGTGGCCGTCAGGGTAAGCATCCCAGATTTGGCCTTCCACCATGTTGAACTACCACCATAATGTCCTGTAATTTATTTTAGGGCAAAATTCTTTCATGTTCACTTCTAATAAAAAGTATTATTTTGTTACCTATATTCTCTCTGTAAGCATTTCATAATTGCACAGAATTTTTAAAAATGTCCATAGATTCTAGCTTTTTCTTTGAGAAGAGTGTTTTAATTATGCTAAAACAAAAATGAGATTGAGTCTTTATTGGAATTAACAGTTTCATTTTTGTCTTAAATTTTTCTTATGTACAAAACATTGGAATTTTGATGAGTAAAGACGCTTGTTTTTACAGTTAAGTGAAATATATTCCCCTCTCTACTTTCCAGCTTCACAAAATTTTGGGAATCAAATATATAACATCTTAATCTGAGTAAAAAAATTTATTTCCAATACTGCTGTTACTAAGGCAAGTCTTGGTCAGGATTTGAAATGAACTATAGATTTACACATTTTCTAGTCTACCTATGTATCTTTCATATTTAATCTTGAAACACAGTTTCAATGCCCTCCAGGCTGGGATGTGATAATTTTAAGAATAGCAAAATATACATGTTTAAAAATGTAGATATTGACTGCTCTGCAGTGAGGTTTTGATCCTAAGTGAAAATATTGAATAAAATAAAATTTAGATTCTCACAATATTACTAACAAATATGTGCATTTGGTCAAGTAGGCTTAGAATATTTTCAGTATTGTATATAAAAATCTTCAACCATGAAAACTCTAGATATGAATCAAAAACATAAAAGTTATACTGATCTAATCTAGCATCATTTGTTCCTTCTGTCAGTGCTTCTTTGTCAAATGATTTTCCAAAGATAATACAACATTTTCTTGTTAATTTTCAAGTTCCATATATCGCTATCTCAATTTTCAGTGGCAGAGTATCATAATGTCCTTCAAAATCATTTGTCCAATTCTACCAGAAACAGAAGTTATTTCTGCACAAGCAAGTGGCTGAATATTTTGGCTTTTGTCCTAGAAAGAATATATCAGCTTCTGGTAGACATTTTTTGTTTATGAGGGGAAGACAAGCTGAGAGAATCGGTGCTGTAGCTGCGATGGTGAAATAAACAAGTTAAAACCACAAGTTGCAATGGCTTCTAATGACTGTAATGCTCCTTTATCTTATTTTCAAACATTTTATCCTCCAACCTTTCCATTTTCATTTGGGAGTTCTCCAGCTCCAAACTTCTTTGACTCTATCAACATCTACAAGCTTTTACTGCATTTTTAAAGCTACTTTCTCCTTATACCTCTGAAAATTTATCTTTCCTCATTTGAAATTAAATTCTACAAACCAATATTTAGACACCTTACTGCACAAGCCCTGCCATTGCTATTGAGAAAAATGTTTGGCACATAAGGCACAGTAGAAAGGATTTATTGAGTGAATCACCATTTAAGGTATTAAACACTTCCAGGAATGTGGAAGGGTTACGTGTATTACTAGTGCCTATTTTCTTCCAGAATGAGGAAAAGCGTAAGATGAGGAAAGAATGTACAAAAATTCACTGAACATATTTCTTAAAAAAGAACTGACTCAGAAGTTCAGTCACTTAGATTTCAGCTCATTACTGTTTTATTCCCACAGTTATAGTTTTCTAAACAACCTGTGTTCTCACAGACCACGCTGACCCTTGTTAAATGACCTGCCTTACACCGCAACAATTTCAGAAAGACACATGTATGAAGAAAGCATTTCTGATTCTAGCTGGTCAAGAGATATACAAAGTTTTTGACACTTATGCACTGTAAAATACATATATACCAACTCATATTCATAACAATTTTATTTGTAAACACAAATCATTGAAACAATGGATTTTTTAAATTGAGAGATGATTGAAGAAATAATTATAGAGAGGTTTTGATGTCTTTTTTTGTTAGCCTAATAAAATGATGGAAGCCATAATGCTCTCTGAAAATTTTGGTAATCGAATTGGTGTTATGACACTGATTTTAGTGAAACAGTAGTAAGAAATCTGTATTAAAATTTTATTTCTTCATGTAAATGTTTACTCAGTTCAATTATTTTATAATAACTATTAAGGATAAGTTTTTTTTAGAATGTTTTTAACATTGGATAAATTAGTGCTAGGTGTGGTAAAAAGAAATGCTTATAATCTCTGTACCTACAAGACTGAGGTAGAAGAACTGTGAGATGTTTGGGCAGCCTGAGGTACATAATGTAGTTAGATATTGAGATCTCATCCAGGAGGAAAGAAAGGGAAAGAGGAAGAGGAAGAGAGAGAGAAAAGAAAGGAAGGAAGGAAGGAAGGAAGGAAGGAAGGAAGGAAAGAAAGAAAGAAAGAAAGAAAGAAAGAAAGAAAGAAAGAAAGAAAGAAAGAAAAAAAGAGAGAAGGGGGAGAGAGAAGAAGAAAAAATTATTTACATAAATTAACAGCAACTATCACATTCAAATAACAATTTAAATCATTTAAAGGAAGTATATTAGATTGTACCTTTTTGATTCTTTTTATATCAGTATTGAATATGATTTTTTAATATGATTTTTAAAGTTAATCTTCAAATCTAATAATGAAAAAAATATGACTTTTTGAAAATGTCAGATTGAAAGTAGGAAATTGTCTGAACCCACATCTCATATTTACTAAATGGCCTGGTGCTGCCACCCTATGTATGCCAAATTGCATAGCAAATGAATATGCCATTATCAGTTGTGTACTAGTGTCATAACTTCTTCATTGTTCTGATTTAAAGATATTCCCTAAAATTCATAAATTTGAAGCTTAATGCCCAACTCCATATGTAGATTGTTGTTATGGTTTAGATGTGGTTTGTCCTTTGGAGAGTTCCTGTGTTGGACATGGTTCCTCAGTGCAGTGACATGGGAGCTTGAAAGAACGGTTAAAATGGGAGACCCTGGGCCGGACATATAGCCCAGCAGCACAGTGCCTGCCTGGTAAACACAAAGACATAAATTCAAATCCTGCAGGGTACCAAGAAAAAAAGTGAGACCCAGTGGAAGGTACTTGTATCATTTGAACGTTGCTTTCCCAAAGTGATTAGAGTGGTTCTGTGTAATTTCATGATAATTCTGTGTGAGGGCTGTTCTCTACCTGGCCAACCTAGCTCTTTCTACTTCCTGGTTTGAGCTGTGATGCCTCCTTCTGTATATTCATTTGCTTTGGTGCAATGCCATCCACCACAAGGTCTTCCCAAAGGCATGAACTGATGCTGCCCAGCTTGATCTTGGACCTTTAATTTATAAAACTATTAATTAAAACAACCTCTTTCATAAGTACTGTGACTGGCCTTAAGAATGTCCTTAGATTTGGAGGTGGAGCTTGGAGGAGGGAGTTACTGTTAGACAAGCTCAAGAGAGAGGAGTGCTCATGATGAAGCAAGTGGCTTAGTGTAAGGGGAAGAAGGCCCTGAGCTAATGCTCTCCCTCTTTCTCCTGTTATGATTCAGAAAGGTGTCAACAGTTGCAGCCACTCTGATTGGGCTTCCTGACCTCTAAAACGAAGAGATAAATTTCCTTTATAAATTACCCAGAGTATGGTCATTTTGTCCTAGCTGCAGAAAATGGACAAGGTTATTCTTATTGTTTAGACCAAGAATGACTCCAAGGTGACACACTGTAATTCCAGCACTTGGAAGGCTGAGGCATGAGGGTTGCCATGAGTTCAAGGTCAGTATGAGCTACATAGTGAGACCTTGTATCAAAAAACAAACAACAAACAAAAAACATAAAAATAAAAAAAATAAAAACATTGATCCCAAAATTCTCATGTACTGGGAGGTGGGGATTTTGGAAAGTGACTGGATCACCCAGGCACTGTACTCATCAAGTATATTAATTTCAGTTGAGTTGAGAGTTAATTGGATTGCTGCCATGTGTGGCCTAGTTGGAAGCGGTGCGTCCCTGGGGGTGAGCAATTTGAGATGAGGGTTCTTTTCTATCTCCTCACTTCTCCTTTGCTTCCTGCCCAGCGTCATGTGAGAAGCTTTCCTCCACCCAGGGCCGAGCACTACGTGGCTTTCTGCCTCTACAACATGGCCTGGAGCTTCCGAAACTGGAGAAAAAATAAAACTCTCTGTCTTCAGGTTGCAGTTGTCAGGTATTGTGTCGAAAGAGACTCAGACACTCATTCATTTATGACTGGTTATGCCACCTTCCTTGATCTACTGTACTGTGTAGTTAGACAATGGGCTTAAAAATGAAACTCAGTTAACAGATTCTTTGTACTGGGCTCTTTCTTCATCCACTGCCGTTGCCTTTGCTTTAGCTTTGTTGTCGTGCATTGTAGATATGTTCACCTTTTTTGCTGTTTCCATCATCTTATAGAAAACCTAATATTTTTGGTACATGTTCTACAATTTTATCTACCTTTTATGTAAGAAAGACATAATCTTAAATGCATACAAGTTTTAACAATGCTAAAATGTTTCATCTGTTTATAGCAAGAGGTGCATTTCTATAAGTTTATTTCCTCCAGCTACTAGGCTATATTTAGAAGCTATATCCACTATTTATCTTTCTTCAGGATAAATATTTAAATATTCTTCAAATACCTTTGTCACAAGAATTCTGATATAAATTCCAGAACATTTCATCTTTCATGGCCATATTAGAGTTTTTCTGGGTTTTATATAGTAGAAAAGGATTTCTGAATCACAATATATCACTATATGGTGATATATATATATATATATATATATATATATATATATTTCTTATTGTATAGTCCAGGCTGGTGTTGATTTCACTATGCAGCTCAGGTCAGTAATGAACTCACAGTGATTCTCCTGTCTCAACCTTCTGAGTATTGAGTTGACAGGACTGTGCCACCGTATCCGGCTCCCCAGTAACTATTACAGCTGAGGATACCTGATTGCTGTTACTATCTATAATTACTTCATTAATCACATTTCAACTAGCAAAGAAGAGTTGTTTTTATTTCCACTAAAAGTTTTGTTTAAAATTTTACCTTTGAATATTTTGTTCATATATAATGTAGTGTTAGGTTTTGTTAACAAACCAGTTATGCTTCTCAAGTCTAATGCATTTGAATTTTGTCATCTTTTAATCTATGTTTTCTCCATTTCTCTGTTTCTTGCTTTATTTTTTAGGGCACCACAGTTTTACATTTTATTTTGAATTTTCATCTATATTTTTAGAGGTTTTGTATAAGTTTTGCTAAAGTTTGCTTCTGGTATATCTGTATCATATATATATATCATATATATATGGTATATACATATACATGTATATACATACTCAAATATGTCAGCTTCTCATATTATTTTCTATGGTTCAGGCATTCCTGTTTTAAAATGTGCTTTCCTATACGTATCTTGTATACATTACGCGTAAGGCAAGTGAAACTGAATTCCACTTAGATGCTGCAGAAGCCTCGTTTTAGTCTACTTTGTGGAGCGGTTAAACTTTCCTCGCACTTGTATAATTGGTTTCTCATATATTTGTTCAAGAGAAAATCCAGATGATAGATAAATAAACAGATAGATAGATAGATAGACAGACAGACATGAACACTCTATATTGCCTTTGAAATGTGTTATACTATTAAAATTTTATATGTCCACATTTCCTTTAAATTCTTCCCTTTGCTCTATGTTTATGATGACTCACACACACCAAAATAAACTAATTTATAGATTGTTTTGAAATTAATCAACATCTTTATAATATTAAGCTCACAATTCAACATTATTCAGAATATTTCCATTCATTCTGACCTTCATCTATAATGTTTGGAAATGATTTAACAACTTAATATCTGTGTACATTAAATAACTTAATGTGAAATTTATGGCTTTTGTTGATAGTTTAACTGTCTTTTATATTACTAAGGTTTTTATTTGATTATCACTCTTGAAAACAAATCCAATTTATTTCTGTGCATCAATTTGCTTACCCAGGACCTTTCTAACCTCATTATTTCTGATCATTTTAAACTGAAATTAAACACTTTCCTCCCTATTGTTTATAAGTACAGGTAATTTCATTGTGCTTATTTCTTTCTTAACTTTCTCTCTGTAAATTTCTTATAGAGCTGAGTATAAAGTGCCTTCAGAGGAACTAGAGATAACTCGAGGTAACACCTTCATTTTATAAAATTAAAGTACAGTTTCCCAGCCGCTTGAACTACTCGATGTAGGTTTGTTAATAAATTCTTTAACATTAGGAATATTTTCAGCTATCCCTATTTCAACAGGATTTGTGATTCATATTCTTTCTAATGTTTTGTATTTTCATTTTCCTACTTTTTCAAAATTGTTCAGTATTAAATCGTGTAACATACAGTTCACTACTGGTAAGTATCCCCATCCCATTCTGATTTATATTCCCAATGTATCTCAGCACACTCACATTTAACATCCAACACAGAGTTATTCCAACATGCATCATTTTTGCTTCAAATAAACACTCTGTGCTGTCTCCTGCTTACCTATGCTTGTCTGTTCCTCCTTTGTTCTTCAGAGTATCATATTCAGTTTATTACTGCTATTTGGTGACCTAAAAGTGCTCCTCATAATTTTTTTCTATTTTGTGGCTTTCTTTTCAAACATTTTATGGCTTCTTTTCTTCAACAAATGTCTATAAATGTTAGGTAGTTAAAATTTTATATTTTTTTGCCTTTTTATTACCTATTCAAACTTTCCAGTTTTTGTGAAAATAATTAACTTCCCCTACAAAATCGTTGAACTGAATGTTTTCCAAAATGTTTTATTATACTTATTGTAAATTTTGACTTTTAAAAAAGTTTAGAAAAGATGTTTTGTATGGTATAAAGTTGAGATTCAATGTTTTTTGTGATCTTATAAAGAATTTATCTTATATGTTTGTCAAACCCATAGATTTGTGTCATTCAGTATTTACACTATAAGCTTTATACAAGTTACCTTTCACTTCTGCATACACATTTATGTTTTCCAGAATTGTCCTAGAAAGCAGGCATTCATGAAATCACATTCCTTAACAGTGATGTGGCAGGCCACGTTCTTGCAAAAGCAGCTGGTCAAATAAAACTAGTAGGTATAGGGCTTGGTCAACCACAGGCAATGAAATTGTTCTGTTATGAACAGCTATTATTCAGATATATTTTCTCCCTGTTTCTCATTTCAGTCTATACAATCATAAGTTTGTTAGATGGGAAGCTGTTTTTCAAGGTTCATCATGAAGCTGTAGCCAGGAGGGTGTTGATTCATCATGCATTTCTCTGTATCTTTCCTGGGTCATATCTGCATTTTCTTTTTATAACTTATTTAGAATTACAACATTTAAATAAATCACTGACATTTAGCCCATTCTGTATTGTTTGATGTTCTAGAAGTTAACGCTTTGAATACTGATAGCAGGACTTGTCTCAGAAGGTAAGCCTTCAAAATGAGACTCTAATACTGAATGTTCTACCAATTTAGGACAATAACGAACCCATTGGTAGTGGTATTTCAAATGACAACAGCTTCTGGCAATTATCATCTCATGATACTGTAATGTTATTCTTATTTTGAACTGAGATGAAATACTCATATGGAGAAGGCATGAGGGACAAATGAAATGCTGAATTGCTATAGTAAAACAATAAAGGCAATTGCTACAGAGTACGATCCATGCTCTGACAGTAAAGCATGCTGCAAACGTGTTATAATGGTCTTAGAGAAGTTATTTGCCAACCTAATGAATGATTTTAAATAAGAAGACTTCTATGGCATCTGGAAATCACAAGACTGGCAGTGCTGACAAATCCACTCCAAATATCTTGACAATGCTTTATGATAAATATGAAATGTGCAACAATGTCTTCTATATAATAAAGGTCTGGTATGTGGAAACTATCTAAGTCTTAGAGAAAATATAAGTATATGCATTAAAAAGGGTTGCTTTGATTTTATAATTTTTCTAGAATATAGAAATAGGCACACAATACTAGCCAATATCATCGAATTCATTCATATTTAATGTGTCTTGTACATGATAATATTCACTTTCTTTAAGACTATCCTCAAAATTTCTTTATGCTTCTTGAGCTGAAAATTCTAAGTTGAGAGGTATATGCATACACTACAAGAGAGATTTCTGTTTATTTATGAGTTTTCAAATCTTGGCCAATTTGTACTTTTGGAAACAAGTTACTATGAATAGGAATAGATTTTCCTATAGTGTTTAAAGTAAATTATAGTGTGTAAAACTTAGTAGGCAGTTTACGGGTATGGGACATAAAAACATACATGGTTCAATATTTGACTAATGTTCAAGTATTTGTTAATACAGAATATTAAATCCTGAAATTAACAGTGTTTTGAAGCACCCTGAGTGAAAATGCTAGATATTACTTACCATAATGATAAAGAGCAGATAAGAAGGCTTATGGAAATATAAATGATTAGAATGCATTTATTAAGCACATAGTAAGAGCTATTGGGGAAATATAATTAAAACTAAATGTTATTCCTATCCCAACATCCTGTCCATTAAGATAGTGGGGAAGCAAAAGGCTTACTGTTAAATAAGAATTATGCCAGAATGTGATGTGTGTCACAGTAGGCTCACTAAGATATTTCATGGGAAAAAATAAATTTCATGCTTTAACTCAGCCAAGGATATACAATCTATTAAAATTATTTTCTCAATATAAAAATTTATCCTCAAGGAAGACAACTTGACATCACTATTTGTCACAAATAAACATTCAGTTAGCAACTGGTGTAATCATCTGTGTTAGCTAAATGGCTTTTTCCAAAGGAAGTACAAACTTTTTATGTCTTTATACAGCAAGAAATCATTTTACAACTTGAAGCAAATAACCCGCCAAAACTGGACTTCTACAGTCTCATAAAAACCGGAAGACTGCAGTCCCATCATCCTTGTTCTCAATGCTTAAATTCAAAGAGCTGGCTCTCTGAGATTGACCTTCTAAGATCATAAAGTTGAAAAGCCTGTCTAGTTTTCAGAGAAATAAATGTACTTAAAACTTCAAGTTTTCTAAAGTAAATCCTTAAATAAAAATGAAGGGAGGGAAAAAAATTTCCTATGATTTAAAACTCTTGTTTTTTACTTGTATTTATTCGTAGAGAATGCTACATGAAATTATATTCCTAAAAGAACTCAGAAGGAGTCCATATTTTAAATAAATAAAAAAGCATTAGTAGAAATATTCAGCATTTTGAAAACTCATAATGGCTGATTTTTTAGGTTAATGTTAATGGGATGTGTGGATATTGCTATCTAATATTACTGATTAAATAAGATCTTAGAATGAAAAAACACATGGTCTAATAATATAAGAGTTAAAACAAAGTACCTGTAGTTACCATAATGTGCAGAGCAGGAAAATGAAAATTATTATTTACTGGAATCTAAGATAATCAATGGCAAATGAAATAGATGATTATATCTTAGATACAGTGTAAATGAATCAGCCAATTTTCATTTGTAGAATTAGAAAAATTAAAAAGAAATGTAGCTAGTGTCAACTGCAGCAATAGACAATATGGCATTTTCACAACTTTTTTTTACTTTGTTCTGTTGACGGACTGAAACCCATGCTTTGGTATTGTCACTTAAGTTTCCTTGAGAAAGAATTCTGTCTGATATTAAAAATATATGAAATCAGTGTTCTTCACTTAAATATTTCCTCAAATTGGCATTTCATTAAGGTAATCATGAGCTGAGAAAAGGTAAATAAAAGATTATTTAAGAGCTGACAGTAGACACAAAACATCATCGTGGTCCTCTATGAAGAAACAGAGTGCTAACAAAGTTAAGTGAAAAGTGAAATTTTGGTGTTCTTTTGTTTTGCAAAGTACCTGAAGGTTTTGCTTATATGTCTGCATTTATTTCTTCATTTTGCTAAAATAAATCTGGATAACACATGCATAACCCAAACAGATCTTCATAGTACCTTAGAAAAGACTCTTAGCTCTGTACTGTTTCAGTATCTGCTGTATTTTCAGGAACTGAGCATCTGAAGAACACAGATTTTCTTTTGTCCCATCACTGACATTGGCGGGTGGAATCCATGTAAGCTGCAGGGCTCTGCACAGTTTTACTTCTGTTTGTTCACCACTTGCATCAAATATATCGATGATAGGGTAATGACTTTCAATTCACATGCCTTGGAGTTGACATACTTGCAAAATGCTAGATTGCTTTCCATGCTGTATAGAAGAGTCCAAGGCTTTGGCAACTTTGCAAAATTTATGCCTACTTTATTGACTGGATGATAAATTTTGTATTTTCTAGGGTATTCCTTTGTCCTCTATTCTCATTCTCTGAATTCTGTACCTCCAGTTCCCTCTTTGTTCTCCTGCTCAATGCACAAGCTTCAGAACATATTTATAGTGTACTTTGAAATGATCCTTGTACATTTAGGTGAGTGTATTACTCCTGATTTTCCACACTCATCTCTAGCCTTTGCTGGGCTATTTTTATATACCCAGTTATTTGAAATTGGTACAGTCAGATTTACTGTGTCTGGGGTATATGAGATTCTCATTTGTCACGCTTTCTTCTACAGAGTCAGTAAAATTTACTGAAATTCATCCAATTTCTCTGTTTTCTTATCAATGGTGATGTTTTCCTCTTTCTGCCACATTAACAAGGATAAAAGTCTCTGTGTGTCACTCAAAGATCATACTCTTTCAGATCAGCAATGCTTAAAACATACCACACAAATATTTATTTTGGCAATGATATTGACTACAATTTAAATCTTATTTCTAATTGTGTGTAATGTACAAGACAGGATACTTGGAATACAAAGAATGATACCTTTATTTGTATGTGATAAATCAGTATCCCTCTGTTACACATATATCTTTCTAGCATTGTAAAATTACTTATTATCTTTTCCCACACAAACTAACACCTAGATATCAAAGTAGATGATTAAAAAATATGTTCTGTGAGATCATGTAATGACATATAATAGCATAGGTCAAGAAATTAATATAATTCTAGGCAAGATTGTGAATGTGAACTTCCATCCTCATGAGAAAAAGATAATTTGCTGGTGGTATTCTCTACTCCAGTGGTGAAAGAAAAGTTTCTATCTATGAATAGTTACATACCAGGTCCAGACTAAGGCTCCCAGTGAATATCATACACGTGAAATAAGATTAGCAATCACATATCCCTGTTTCCTAAACTTTCAGTTATCTTTTTTTCTCCAAATCCTACTGTGTCCCTGTGAAAATTAAAATTTTAGATGTTGCATGATAGAAATGGAGAAATGTATACTTTTTTCAGATTTTGTTGGTAAAAAAATCTTTGTGATTTTAGAATTGGAGGAGTGTTTAAAATGTAGCTTATGTTATAGGAATTTCCCTTGATGTATTTAATTCCTTGAGACAGAAAGGCAATACAGTGATTCTTTCAGTTTCTGAAATATATTTATTCTACCTCTTTATTTGTATTTTGACTCAGTAAACCCAATAGGATATATGTGGACATAGATATTTTTATATGAAAACTATAAACCACCCATGACAGCAGTGTCATTCCAAGTTCATAAATTTATAAAATTATATATAAAAATTGACATTATCTTAGTGTGCTATATATATGGCTACCTGAAACATAGGCCTAGATCAGTCAGGGAAAGTTAGAATGGTGACTTATTATGAGTGTTTGGAATGTTAGGGGACAATTCTTACTAAAGGTGCATGAAGTCTGAATGTATTTAAAGTAGAAACTGAGTAAGTGGTAGATATTTTGATTATTGAAATCAGGATTCTGTTAACCAGGCCTCTAGAATATGTTTTCTTAAAAGTACACAACTCTAATTCTATAATTATACAATTTATACCCAATTATATTTGTTTTAGGGAACCATCCTCAAGGAATTATTAATACTCAGTCTTGTGGGTTATTTTATTCTGATTATAGACAATACTCAGCAACTGTGAAGTTGTCTCTGGCTGTATCTTACTGGTGCTAGAATTCTGCACATGAGCATGTTATCTTTCCCATTGAAACTAGACCACACATTCTGTTGGCAGCATTTAACATTCACATTCCTGGTCTAGAGAATGCAGCCAAAGGGTTATTTTAAAATGATGCCTGTTCTCATTTTCCTTAAACAATTTCTTAATATCTATTAAAATGGTTAATTCCTTCCCTCAGCCAGCAGTGGATCTAAATGCTAGCTGAGCACAGCAAGCAATATGAATCCACTTCAATATTTTTGTCTTCAATTGACTTGCATTGTACTTCTGCATTGTATCAAAGGATTTCTAACATCTCAACATAATTTTATATGGAATTACATTTAGCCAAGTTACTGTTTGTGATTTCTGAGAAATTTACTACTATAGCATTTGAGGAAAGATCCAGTTACACGTATTTGTTAAGTGAATCAATATTTATGAAAAGAATTATACATACAGAAACTCATTTCTCATTCCCATGTTTAGCATCATAGCAATAAATTTTACACTGTTACCCATGTTTGCAATGGAGACATAACAGAGGAATTTGTGTGCTCCTTGGTTTATAGGGCTTTTCATCACAGGTTTGCTTTCACAAGGTGCCTCATTGAAAGTGATTTAGCTCTGCCTTATTGGACAATCAAGGTTGATTTAGTATGGGATTGAAACATTTCCTGTAAAGATAACTGTTTGAACAACAAAAGTGAACAACCAAGACAAACACGTAGTGGTAGGGATGTGGAGAAGTTGGAATGTGTACACTCTATTGGTGAAAATGCAAAATGGTGTGACTACTATAGAAAACAGTACGAAAGTTTTTCAAAATTCAAAAATAGAACTACTGCATGAACCAGAAATCTCATTTCTGGATATTTCTCCAAAACAATTGAATTTGGAATCTCATGGATCATTAGCACTTCACTGTTCATTTCCATATTATTCACAATAGAATATGGATGTGGAAACAACCTAAATGGCCATGGACAGATGAATGGATAAAGGACATACAATGATACCTACAATGGTGTGTATTGTATTTAAAAAGAAATAAAAATTAGAAATTATTTTACATATGACAATGTGGATGAGCATGTAGAGACACTTTAAGTGAAATAATCCAGGCACAGAAAGACAAATATTTCATGGTGCCATTTGTACAAATTATCTGACACAGAAAGATTCATAGAATCAGGGTAGAACAGTGGACTGTTTGGGGCAGGAAGGGTGGGCAAGATCTGGCATAAAGTTTCCCTAAAGTAACTGAAAATGCTCTATATATGGTACAGTTACTGCTGTGTTAAGGAGGTAAATCTCATTTTAAACATTCTTTCTGTGAGAAGGAGAGGGGAGAGAATGAAAGAGAAATAATGAGAATAAACACTCTTACTATCATTAGGCAACTTTCTCAGGCATGATAACTACAGAATTCCTTCACCGCACAGAAAAGAACAAATTGCTTCTGTTTTGACCAACATTCTGTGTGTTTCACTTTGTTGCAATTTTCTCCAATATTTCTGATCAGCTTTATTTCCAGTACACCAAATGTCAGGCAGAGATCAAAAAAAACTAAAGAATTCACTACACCTTATAATTCAGAAGTTCACTGTTTCAAATGATACATTTTGTTTTCTGTTGTGTCAACTCTCCACTATAGACTTTTAAGAGAGTTAAGCATGATGGAACTTTTATTTTATATGAATATGCCTTAGGCCAAGAATTTAAAAATTGATTATCATATTTTATCATTAATACGATTGTGCAATTGAATGTAGCCCTTCATTTCTCAAAACCTCATCCTACACAAGCATTATCACCAGATAAACAGTCAATGTAATTTAAACAATGCATTACTCATGGATACTCCTAATTCCCAGTATTTTGTACTGTATCCATGAATTTGCACAAGTTTAAGTAAGTGGCTCAATAGTGGCATGTCATCCAAATACTTGTTAATTTCCATTATTTCTAGAAGTTATTTTCTTGAAAACTCTTATTTTCATATAAAAAGAGAGTTTTGGTAATTAAAACTATTCAAATTATTAGATATTAACTCTCATAAAATTTTCTAGATAACTAGAGATTCAAATTCCAAAGCTGCATTGTTTGATAAGCAATATATACAAAGCAATATTTCTATATTTTATATTGTTTCTATTATTTAATAGAAACAAATTATGGCCACCTATACAGGACTTAGTATTTTTTCCCCTTGAAAACTTAACTGTTTTGAATGTCATCACATTAACACATTAGAAAATGAGACTTTGAAAAATGTATCCAATTGACCTCACATATACACAAGTTTTTATGTCAGGAAGGAAGACAATTGTCCAATATAAATTTATAATTGTTACATACAACCCAAAAATAGGAATAAAATAAAGCAAAACTCCATACATATTTATATATATATATACATATTTATATATTTTAACATATATATAATTTAATAGGATAATTCAGCATTTATTATAGCATTTTTTGTTTATTGTGTATATTTTTACTTTTTGTTTACTATTTGGTTTTAAATTGAGACTCAGTAACATAAAAAACTAATGATTTATATAATTGGTAACAAAGAAAATTCTTTCCTGAAGTTCAACATTTCAATTTTTATTATTAACTTATAGAATTCTCACTTTAATATATATTTTGTCCTGCAATGACCAGTTCAATTTAGTGCTTGCTGATGTTGGAAACCCATTCATTCTGGGAGAAAACTCTGATTTTTAAAATATGAACTGTGAAGTGGTTTTTGCATTTCTCTAGTATTTAGAGAAAAACGAGCAAACATAAATTAAGAACAGATACCTTTTTATCCTTTGCAGTGTCTTTTTTTCTCTGTGTTGTTCAAGATATTATTAGTCCTCGATGAATATTAAATCATGATGATGACAGTATCCTATGCTGTCTCATTCTTTTAAATCACCAAACTATGAAATGTTATCATTTACATGTGGTTTTGAAATAGCTTTTAAAAAGCCACAATGTCTTTATTATTTCCTTAGGTCATTTTGAAAAGGTAAAACAATTGGCATACATGACAGACTCCCATCTATCTGTGTGTTTAATAAAGCCAAATGTGATGAAGACTAATGTACCATACTGATGTTTGCAAAATTTCGTTAATGTATTTCCAAGACTATCATAACTCACTCACCTCTCTTGAGTTTATGAGCCATGGGTTTTGCTCCAGCACATAAAATCAGTTTTCCTAACACCACGCAGAGGCTAATAATATCAAAGATGACACTTCTTCATATTTTGATACAAGGTGACTCATTTATTTCTCCCCTCCCCAGTATAACAGGACAATGGAGTCATTTAAATTAGCACTTAAATTGAGAACTTTCATAAAGTCACTGAGTGATACTACCTCATCTCTCAGAACAAAAACTTGATAATTTTTAAATTGCAAAATTCAAAGAACTACAAAAATCAAAAAGACTTGTTTTTGCACAGAAATATCATTTATCTCTTTCGGTATTGCTTAAATTCCATTGCATGAATTGATTTCCATTTCTACTGCAGTATATTATGTTAAAAAATCCTCCAACATCATCAAAATATTGACAAATAGATACAATTTATTTAACCAAATAATAGTACAGTAAGAATCTAAGGAAGCTATTTCATAACTATATAGCATTCATTTTTATTTATGATTAGATTGAATCAAATATAAACCTTAAGGATATCATTAAAAGCTCTCTCTTTTGCTGTACCAATTTTGGAGATTATATTAGAATTGTATAGCTACTGTTCTCATAAGGGAATAAAATATCAATTTTGTTTGTAGCTGTAAAAAAAAAAAAGATGCAAAGAAAATAGCAAGCCTTCAAGGACTGGCTTCTAACTTCTCTGTCCTCTTCAAATGATTCCTATGTTACAGTTCCCTCCTCCACACACCCCATTTGCTCCTCTCCTGCCTCGCTGGCCTTCATCTTCCGCTTCATTAAGGGAAGCACATTCTCGTGAAGATCTAATATACTTTTCTTCCATTCTGTGTGGAAAGCTCAAATGCTGTGTCTTGCATGAGTGTCTCTTTGTGATCCATTAGGTCTTGGTTTGTTCTATTTTGATAGAGGTAGAAAAAAAATCTCTTGTTCACTTTCAAATGTTGGAAATTGATTAGTGTGTTTTGAGGGATTTTTGTCCAAATAATGTGGAATAATTTTTTTTTTAATTATGAGACAGCAGTTCTCATCTTGATAAATATCAAATAAATCACTTAAAATTTACATGTCATGTCTAGAAATGTAATGTATGTACTACTGAATGCCATTCCTGAAGTACATACTTACTATTGAATGTTTACTATTACAGAGGTGTTCAATCGGGGATTTTCTTTGGTTGGAAATTCCATCCTTGGCCTCCCATAGGTGGTCACACTGACAAATGGGGCAAGAGTGGATTCCACTCACAAATGTAGACAAGCAGCACAGGTATTTGCAAGGACAAAAGTAGAGGGCAAATTGCCTAAATTGTTCATACTTTAAATCCCAATGATTAAATTCAGCTACTTTAAATTTATCATAACAACAGCAATAAAACTGCAATATTCCAATTGATGTAGATATAAGATGAAATTTCTTTTATTTTATCCAGTCATGTAAGAAAAGAAATATAGAAAATGTAATGAAACAAATGATGTGACAAAATTTCAAAAAAAATCTTATTATGTTTGTGACACATAATGAATATTTTCTTCAAGGGAAATTTGGAAATGTCTATACCACCTCTCAATTCTTTCTCCCTCCTTTCCCCTAGGCTTCCTCTCATCTCCTACCTGCTGAGCTCTCTTTTGATTCCTACTAATCTATAATCATATTTAGGATCCAAGAATGCAAAAAAGAGAATCCTAAACAATAATATAGACCTTTTTCTTGGATGGATTTCTTAAATTTTTACTGAAAGAGAAATACAATCACTTCTTTTCAAATTACCCATGGTTCTTCTTATTTGTGAAGTTAGCCAATTATGGATTAGCACAATACATGTGTGTGTATTCTCAAGTATGTTTTTAAAAAATCTTTGTCAAAACTTGAATTTAAAGAAATTGTTTACTTATTTTTAATTTTTAAGCATCTCAGAAAACATGAATACCATAAATAAGGACGAGTTTAAATATATAAAATATAAAATATCAATTAAAAGACAATACAATGTGACATAATTCAAATAATGCAGTACAACAATAAAGTATAAAGTGGGAAAATATGAGCAATACAACCCACAAACAAATGCCAAATTCTTAAAAACATATTTAGAGTCGTTAAGAGCCAGCAATGAAATACAAGTATCATTTAAAGTGGACAAAATAAGAGGTATCAAACAGCATGAGAAAAACAAATTGAAATGTGCTTAGCACACTTCATAACTGAATGAAACACAGTACAATATACTAATGTAACAGATATTTACACCTTTAAGCTTCTAAATAACAAAACAAAAAGTTTTATAGTGCTAAACATTATTGAATGTATTATGAAAACGCATTTACCTACAGTGAGAGTTTGGATATTGAATAACTAATTTGGAAAACAATTTGACAATATCTGACAGATTCATTAAGTCAACAAACATTTCTATGTACCTCTTTGTACTTTACAAGCAGGAAATAACATCAGAAAATAATAATAAACATGACAAATCTTATGGATTTTCTATTCAAAGGATGAAAGATAAGCAATAAAGAAATTGATGCTTTAATGCATTGAATGTTTAAATTCAAACATACTCCTCATCTTTTGTTGATAGGTACTGAAAAGCAAGCTTTCAGGCATTACATACCAAGACAAGAGAGCTGTTACTACACAGGTGACACTTGGATAAAGATCCAAAAGTATGTCAGTGAATTTTTTATGTTTGGAAAGAAATTCTGTTTTCAACAGGAAGTCTTAACAAAGACCATGGATGGTGAGCTGGTCTATAATTTCATAGAAAAATTGTAAATTAAGATTTTCTAAGAAGAAAAATAGAAGAGAAAATGAAGACTAAGTAGAGAGACTACAGGAGAGAAAACACACATCATGTAGTGAGTGTCTTGTTTCCCTTAACAGTTATAATCTTCAACTACCTTGGTGCAGACTGTGACATTTAAAAGCTATTGCAGAAATCTGAGGAGATATAACATTACTTAGGTTTTAGCTTAGAAACTAAAAAAGAAAGAAAGAGCTGCAGTGAAATAAGTACATGTAGTAAGAGCAAAAGGCAATAATCCCAGTCAGCAAGGATGGCTACTTACATAGATGTTTTTAATGCAATCGTACCAATATTGTGAAGGACTTGTGGAATATAAGAAAAGAGAAGGGTTGAGGATGAGCAGAATTTTGGGATGAGCAACTACAAGTATGGAGCAATCATTTACTGCAAACTAAATTTCATGGTGTGAACATAAGACAAAAAATGTGACATTTTCTGCTTGCATTAAGGTTGAGGAGCCTATTGAACATCAAGCACAGATGCCACTGGAAAACTAAGTGGAAGCCTGAAGATCATAGAAGAGATCCACACTGCTATATCCATCCAGGGGCCACTAGCTTTTAGGTGAAATTTAAACATGAGAATGTGTCAAATAATACAACAGTGGAGTTTTGATACAAAGAAAATGTAACAGAACTATGCTATGGAAGGACTAAGTTACTCAGAAATTCCAGAAATGATAATGAAGAGGCAGACTGAGAAAAATGACAAATGGTGTTGGAAACACATCAGGAGAGGATGATGACTTGGCCGGGACTTAAAAAGGCAGCGCTTCAAATAGTGTCTGCTCTAATGTCAAAATTGACCTTATAATCAATAATGCTAAAAGTATTTTGACTTAATATGTGTATCTTCCATGTTTGGTTGACACAGAAAATATGATGAATATGAATTAGATTCACAGGAGTAATAGAAGAAATGACCTCAAAATGCTAAGTGTGGGAATTTTTTGTAGTGAAGAGATTAACCATGATGTTCATGGGTGGAGCCTCAGCAAAGTGATGTTAGTACTCATATGAATATTTTCTGGTAGTGTTCAAATATTCAGTGAGGAAAAAAAAGAGAAAGCATTCTAATGAGAATAAGCATGGATCACATTTTGGTGTCTTAAAAGGAGATTAAAGAAATGAAATAGGGCATGACCACAAATAGAAATATTGTACAATGAATGCCATTGAAGTTGAGTGCTTAGTAGTTTACAAATTGTAGTACCTCTCTCAAATACAGTAACTAATATTGCTAAGGAAGATATTTTTATTGAGCAAATGCAATGGCTCATATGTAAAACTGACTTGTCAAAGACAGTATTTATCCATTCATGAGAATGTACATAAAGTTTATCATGATACAAAATTACTGCAAGTACACCATATAAGAGCAACAACAAAAACACCTCACTGAGATTGCATATTTCAGCTGAATATTATATTTAGAGCAATTTGGATTAAAAGAACTATTGACATTGTCACAGGTAGCTGAGTTAATCATAAATATTATAGGCAGTGAGACAGGGCTAGGTCCTCCCTCAATAGAGTCAGTGCAAACACCTGGCAACTGTGGGGAGACAGACACCTCCCGCAGTAGGCCAGGCCTCAAGACAAAGTATCAAACAAATGCATCTACATCCTAAAGACTGATATTCTAATTAGTTCCCTCTCACTTTGGAGTCACAATCCCAAACCTTGGGGGAAATGTCACAGCTCCAAGAATGCCCCCTTCCTATGTGACTTGCTTTCTAATTTGTCTTAATGTAATCAATTTTACCTGAACTGTTGATCTTACTGGCTAACCATAGTTTTTTTCCTTCTTATGCCCATCTATCTGCCTTGTGAGTTCCCAGTCTTTTCCCACCTTGAACCCATGGTTTTACTCTATAAAAGTCCCTGGAAAAGACAGTCTTGGACAACCTACTCAGGATCCCTTCTGTCTCTCTTCAGACAGAAACTTTCTTTCTCTCAATAAATATATTCTACTCTTCACCTCTGCTGTTTCTAAAATATATTCTTTGATTTAGAGAACATGGAATCACAGACATAGCAGGTTGGGCATTTCATTCCCCTATATCATTTGGAGGTCACCCATTAAGATCCTGGATGGAGGTGAGAGTTTGTTTTTGCTTTGTAGACTGTGATACTCCTTTAGGCAACAAACTTCTATGCTTTACATTTTGCTTTGTCTTTGCCAGTTGTTTAATTATGTTGTCTCATATAGTTTTATTAAAATAATGTGAATCTAAGTTAAATCATGTGAAATTTATAATTTTATTTCTTTAATGGTATATTATTGTTTTGTTCTTGTACATGTTGAATTTAAATTGGTTGCTAAAGTTGCTGGTATGCCTTGCTTGACTGTATTTAGACAATATCACTAGAGAAAAATATTAGAACATTTCTGACAAGCTTTAATGCAAACTTATGTAAGATGGTTCTCTTAAATGAAAATCTAGCTCAGACTTCAAAGATGGTTCTCTTAAATGAAAATCTATCTCAGACTTAAAAATATACCTGCCTACATAAAAACCAGGACTCCTTCCACCATTTAAACAGCCCTAGGCTGGTGGCTGGACTTAAGACTTGGAGGACAGGTTTCACTGAGACAGACTGGCTTTCATCCTCTTCTATATTTTAGAGGAAATGTCAGGCCTTTTCTGCTTCAGGTTCCCAGCTTTGACTTTACTTCTACTCATTTCCCACTTTCTACTTCCCTTATAGAGGCATGTGAAGTCAGAAAGAACTCTAGACTATTCAAACATTTTCCTCCTTAGATAAGCCCATAGAAAATGAACATTTGCTAATGCCAAAGACAGGATAGTCACCTTAGATAAAGGACACATACTCCATCCCTGGGTCAGATGAGACATTGATAGGAATTATGCCTGTCCAGGAGAACACACATAAGAGCCATGTCTCGACTCAGTGTTCTGGGCAAATCTATGGAGGTTAAACCTGAGACACAGTAGGGAGAACCAGTTTCCATGTGACAGTGAAGCTATCCCCAGAAGCAGCACACATATTGGACTTAAACACATTAGAATAAGGAGGCTTCCAATCTCTCAAGTTGTGGACTTAAAAACCTTTATTGTAAATTCATAGAGCAGTAGGTAGTTATGTTGATCAGGCTTTCAACCCTCCCTTATAGAATTTCAACAAACAGTGGTTACTCTGCTAGCTAATTAATCACTCTTATAGCAGCTGCCACCTTCAAAAGCAGAAGACAGATTTCCCTGGCATCTATTTGATGAATCCTCATTGAAGCCAGTGGCCAATGAAGTCAATGAAATGTTGACCAGACTGAGGCTGGATTCCTTTCTGGAGAGTGATCTCTGGTTATCTGAGCTGATAGAAACTAAGAATTGAGGGTTCCTGGCCAGGGCAACTCTGTGGTGGACACTCAAAAGTTCCTCAGTGAACATTTGCTCATGACCCCTGAAAATCTACACTTTTCTATTGTCTTTGTTTCTAAACTTTTCGATGGCATTTCAAATCACTTAGATTACCTTCCCCCATGTTCAGAGATTAGGCTGAGGTAACTTTCAACAGTTGTTTACATTTCACAGCAGGTAGTAGGAAAGGATTTACATTTGTGCCTTAGATGTGTTAATTAATAGTAAATAGGCTTTTCTTTTCTGAGTGCCTAGAAAAAAATGTCTTTTGCTAAGGTAAACTGTGATTGCTAGATGATTTTAACCTGTGAGCTTCAAAGATATAGAAATTTAAATGAAGTATAGCCTTATCCTGTTACAATGAAAGGTTACTTAGGTAATTAAGTGGGAGACAAATGCCTGGAGACTCCTTTGCCCCCGTGCAAGGAGCAGAGCTCCTCCAGTCAATTGTTCTACCTATCTCTAAAGGGAAAAAAAAGCATCTCTTCTGATAAGCAAAGTAATAGTTTATTACAAAGTTATGCTTCCTTCTTTAAGCATTCCTATGGAAACAAAGTTCATGAACTATCTGGGAAGATTAGGATTGCTTGTCAGGCAGAAGGTGAATAGGCTGACCAAATCTGTCTTCCATTTTCTTCAGCCAGCATCCACCTGCTCTGGAGCAGTGTCAACCCAGGGACACCTAGGGACTATTTAGCAAATAGGAATAAAAAGGGATGTCTTGTTTTTATCTCCTTTATTTACATGATTGGATAGCTCAATATCATTTCATAGCTCAGTAAAATTACCTGAGTTCAATGCTCAAGTACAAAAAGGTTTCTTATTTGTGCCTTCCTTCTATATTACAAACATGGGTAACATAATGCCAAAGCCCCTCTCTTCTTTGGAATGCATTCTTAAACACTGGAGGAAGATGTTTAACCCTTCCATGTTGAAAAAGAGTCAACTGGTATTTCTCTGCAAGAGTGCATGGCCTACCTATCCCCTAGAGCCAAAGTGGAATACAGAGGGAAGTATTAATTATGATGTTCTTCTTCAACTAAAATTATATTGTAAGAAAGAGGAAAAATGATTAGAACTACAGCATGTTAACATTTTCTATACATTAAAATATAATTCTTATCTATTCTCCAGGTATAATTATACTCTATATGAGACCACTTCCATTCATAGGTGTCTTTCTCTCAGTGACTTAAAACAAATTAAGTTAGAACTAGGAAAATTTTCGGATGATCCTGATAAGTACATTGATGTCTCTTTTTTTTTGAAGAGTAGAATATATTTATTGAGAGAAAGCTTCTGTCTGAAGAGAGACAGAAAGGGGTCCCGAGTAGGTTGCCCCAGTACATTGATGTCTTTAGAGGATTTACTTAGATATATGAACCAGATTGGAAAGATGTAATTTACTCTTAAATCAGATATTGACTTCTAGTGAGAGAGAGGCAGCATTACAATCTGCTATTGCCTTTAGAGATGAAAATCATATTGTTACTTTTAAAAGGTAGGCAGCCAGGGGATCCACCATTTCCCACTGGTATACGAGCAGTTCCTATCCAAGACCCCAAGTGGCTTGCTAACAATACAGGAGATTGGAACAGGAGACATTCTCAAGTGTGTATTCTTGAAGGTCTAAAAAGGACAAAAACCAATCCTTCTAGTTAGTTTAAATTGCCAGCTATTTCTCAGGAAAAAAGGTGAAAACCCCTCTGACTTCTTAGATCATTTATCAGAGGCAATAATACAACATATGTCTATAGATCTTGATTCAACAGAGGGATAAATTTTCTTAAAGACATGTTTATTACTCAGTCAAATCCAGACATTAAAAAAAGCTACAAAACATAGCCTTTGCTCCAGATAGTTCACTTGATACTTTAGTAAAAGTTGCCTCCTTAGTATTTCATAATCATGATGAAAAAGAGGTCAAGCAGAGAAAACAAAGAGACCAAGAAAAAGCTGCTGCGATTCGACCGGGAGAGCCAGACCCGTGGAAAGGGGAGCCAGACCCGCACCAGAGCCACAAGGTGAGTTGCAGCTCACCAGTGCAGGCCAGGAAAAAGTTTGGGACCATTGATCCCGGTGGCTGGGTGCCCGTCCAGCCCCCTAGGACTCTGGACTAGGCTCCAGAGGGAATTCCGAGGGCTTGAAAAGACCATGCCCAGTAACCTTCTTTCAACAAGGGGAACCAGGCCCACTGCGAGAGGGGATCTAAAGCCACGTGAGTCCCAGTAGCAGAGGATGCAGGAGGTGATTTCTAAAACATCCAGGGAAAGCTTTGGAACATCACTGGAAACATGGGAATATAGGAAAATGACAAAATGAAAGACCAACATGCAACCTCAAACCTCCAGCCCATCCCAAGAAAGCTCAGGTGCCATGTACATAGAAGAAAATACTAGCCATGCACCTGAAATGCCTGAAATTATATCAAGTGAAACAAAGAAGCAAGTACAGGAAGCTGTGAGGGAACTCAAATCAGAAATAATCTCCCAGGTAAAAGAAGAAATGATAAAAGTAGTGAAAGAAATACCGAATGCATCCAATGAAGA
Source organism: Hydrochoerus hydrochaeris (assembly GCA_004027455.1). Classification (NCBI taxonomy): domain Eukaryota; kingdom Metazoa; phylum Chordata; class Mammalia; order Rodentia; family Hydrochaeridae; genus Hydrochoerus; species Hydrochoerus hydrochaeris. The sequence goes on from PVLA01002050.1 coordinate 281,529, forward strand.
CACAGCTAAAAAATTAGAGGAACAAAGCAAAATCATAGAATCCCTGAATGAATGAACAGTTTAAGAAACAAACAGAATATATGAAGCAGATTCAAAGAGATAAACAGGAAATAAAAAATTCTATTGAAAGTTGCAAAAACCACCTCAACAAAAGTGAAGGTAGAATCTCAGACCCCAAAGATAAGACTGCAGCTAGTGAACAGGAAAGGAAAGATCTTCTAAAAATAACAAGAAATCAGGAAATAACAATTCAACAGCTGCAAGATGATGCAAAGAAAAACATAAGATTAAAAGGGATAAATAAAAAGAAGGGAACAATACAAATGATATCAAGTGGCTATTTGCAGAAGTAATAGCTGAAAACTGCAAGCATGAGTATGGAAACTGACATACAGATTAGTGAAGCATATAGAACTCCAAATAGCCATAACCAAACAAAACTACACCCAGACATAAAATAATCACCATCCCAGAAATCCAACATAAGAACAGAATATTAAAAGCTGTTAGAGAGAAAAGACAGGTCACCTATAAAGGAAAACCTATCAGAATTATAGCAGACTTCTCAACACAAACAATGAAGTCAAGAAGAGCATGGAGTGATGTGTTTCAGATCCTAAAGGAAAATGACTTCCAACCCAGACTGATTACCCTGCAAAACTGTCTTTCAAAATGGATGGAGAAATAAGATACTTCCATGACAAAGAACGGCTGAAGAACTTCATGATCACCAAACCAACTCTACAAAGAATACTGAAAGACATTCTAGATACACATAGGAAAAAACCACTAAGCAAGACAGACAATTAAAAAATGGAAAGTTAAGATACAACATCAGAAAGATAACATGTCAATAATAAACCAATATATGACAGTTATAACCATTAAGGTAAATGGCCTCAATTCACCAATTAATAGAAACAGACTGGCAGAATCGATCAAGAAATAACATCCAACCACATGCTGTCTACAAGAAACCCATCTAACCCAAAAGGAAAACTCATAGACTGAAAGTCAAAGGATGGAAAACAATACTCCATGCAACATGAACTAAAAAAAAAAAAAAAAGCAGGGTAGCTATTCTGTTTGCAGACCACATGAACTTCAAACCAAGAAAAAGCTGCTGCTTTTGCTACACTTTTAAAAAAACAGACCCTAAGTCTGATTCTCCAGGCTCCAAGAAGAGCTCAATGACAATCACCTGCTATTGCTGCCACAAGCCAGGTCACCTTAAGAGGGACTGCACTCAGAAGCCCCCTGTGCCATGCCCTGACTGCAAAGGTGACCACTGGAGTTTGGACTGCCCTCTGAGGCCAAGGCCCCAGGGGTCAGACCCATCCTATCAGTTGGTCCAGCAGGGCTAAAGGGTCCCAGGGTACTCGCTGCCCTCTCCCTCTAGCCAGACTGTCATCTCCACAGAGGAGCCCCAGGTAATCATGACTATAGAGGGAAAAGAAACCAGCCTATTGCTGGATCCTGGCACAAGACTCTTGGTCCTTCTTTTCAATGCTGGCCTTCCTTCTAGTCACCATATCTCAGTGAAAAGAGTCACAGGCAAGGAGATAATTCACTATATTTCACAATCCTTAGGCTGTAACTGGGATAGTTTTCTTTTTACACATTCATTTTCTATTAAGTCCGAAAGTCCAGTTCCCCTCTTAAGAAGAGATATTTTATCATGTTTAAATGCTGTGATATATATGCACCCAAGTCAGGTATGCTGCCTTCCCCTCATGGAGACAAAAATAAATCCTAAAGTATGGACAACTAAAGGTAAAATAGATAAAACAATAAATCTACAGGACCAAACATCTCAATTAACATAGACTATGCTTCCCAAGTGTTCAGAGATAGTCTACATCTTTTTAGACAAGTGTGTTCCCATGACTTGGCATGTTTTGAGTTTTCCCAGGTCACAATCTTGCAATATGTGGATGACAAAGTGTTATGTGCCCCCTCAGAAGAGCTCTATAGCCATGGCATATTTGCTCTGCTAAAGTTTCTAACAGACAGAAGTTATAAAGTCTCTAATTCTAAGGCACAACTGTGCTGTCCTGGGGTAAAATATTTAGGCCTCATTATATCCAAAGGGACCCAAAGGCTAGGAAAAGAAAGGATTAAACCCATTATCTCCTTCCCACAGCCCAAAACTATAAAACAGCTAAGGAAATTCCTAGGAGTTACAGGCTTTTGCTGCCTTTGGATACCCAGATGTGGGAAGATAATACAACCCCTCTACCAACTTATAAAAGAGACCCAAAAGGCAGATACCCATATTTTATGCTGGGAACCTGATTCCCAAGCCACATTCCAGAAGCTTAAACAAACACTTCTGAGTGCCCCACCCTGATCCTACCCACAAGATACCATTTCAACTTATATGTAGATGAGAAGTGAAGCATGGCTTTGAGATTGCTTGTGCAGAATCTAGGATCTGCTAACAATGACTTTAGGCAGAGAGCAAAGGGAGGGCATGCTGGCCTTAGAGCTGTAGTTCTTATTGCTAGAGGCAATCAAGCTGACTTTAGGCAAAGATTTCATTGTATTGTATCTCACCATGTGGCAAGACTTCTTCTAAGGGAAGTCTATGGTTGTCCAACAACTGACTTCTTAAATACTAGGCTCTACTTCTGAAAAAAACAGCCATTCAAATAAAGACATGTTCTTCCTTAAATCTGCCACCTTCTTGCCAAAACAAGAGGAAAAACTGAGATTGATAAACATGACTCTGAACAGGTAATTCTTCATACATATACAGCCAGAAAAGACTTATTAGAGATCCTGCTGTGATGACAGTACCTTCATGGAAAGTAAAAAACACAGGATATACAATAGTAACTTTATACCATACTCTTAAAAGTGCATCACTTATACCTGGAACTAGTGCTCAGCTAGCAGAGCTCATACCTCTGACCAGAGCCTTACAACTTATCAAGGGACAAAAGGTCAATATTTATACTGATTCTAAGTATGCTTTAATAGTATTACATGCTCATACAGTGATAAAAAATTCAAAATTACCTAACAGCTAATAGATCTCCTATAAAATATAAGGAGATAGATGGTCTTCTATTACAGGCTGTCCTTCAAAATCTGATGGCATTAGATGTTCTAACAGCAGCACAAGGGGTCACTTGTGCAATTGTAAAAACTAAATGCTGTGTATACATTCCTGATTCTTCTGCTAATATCCCAGTAGCCATTCAAGACATTAGACAACAAATCAATGATATGTCAAACTAAAATTCCCTGAAATTTATTCTTATAAGAATTAATTCTAGTTTCTCTTAGTAGAAATCTTTGTTAACTATACTCATAATTGTCTTGTTGATTTTATTCTTTGGCCCATACATACTTAACTGTTTCTTTGGCTTTGTTCTTCCAGACTTAGAGCTGTGTGCATACCCAAGATGAAAATTCCTGGTGTCTATCCAGAGGGCCTTTAGACAGGATATCTGCAGAAGAGCCTTTCAAAAGACTGCAATTCAAAAGCTGTGACCCTGTGCAGCCTGAAGCAGCTAGATCAGTCTTCTGTTCATTTCCCCTCAGGAAAGTTAGAGTTAAATCTTCAGATGGGGGAATGTTACAGGTAGCTGAGTTAAACAGAAATATTATAGGCAGTGAGACAGGGGTAGGTCCTCAATAGAGCCAGTGCAGACACCTGGCAACTATGGGGAGAAAGACACCTCCTGCTCTGGGCCAGGCCTCAAGACAAAGGATCAAACAAATGAATCAACATCTTAAGACTGATATTCTAATTAATTCCTTCTCACCTTGGAGTCACAATTTCATCCCTCTGGAGAAAGTTCACAGCTCTAAGAATGCTGCCTTCCTATGTGACTTGCATTCTCATTTGTCCTTAATGTAATCAATTTTACCTGAACTTTCATCTAACTATAGTTTTGTCTTACCTTATGCCCATTTGCCTTGTGAGTTCCCAGTCTTTCCCCACCTTGAACCCATAGTTTTACTCTATAAAACTATAAAATTATAAAAGTATAACTCTATATACTATAATAGTATAACTCTATAAAACTATAAAAGTCCCTGGAAAAGACAGCCTTGGGCAACCTTCTCAGGATCCTCTTCTGTCTCTCTTTAGACAGAAGCTTTCTTTCTCTCAATAAATATTCTCTCAATAAATATTCTACTTTTCACCTCTGTTGTTCCTAAAGTTTATTCTTCAATTTTAGAGAACACAAATTCACAGACATAGGTTGGGCATTTCATTCCCCTATATCAGTACATTATTAGAGATTTCCTCATAATGATATGAGAATACAAAATATTTGAAATATAAAGATTCTGTCTTTTGCTGGATACATGACTCACTGCCTCTTCTCTTTTACATTTTGTTTCAATATCATCAGTGAGAATTCGTCTTATAATCCTACTTAAAATTACATTTCTTTCAAATATGTCATTTCCAGTGTCCTTCCTATTGCCTGTTTTCTCCACAATAATATCATTCAGTATCCAATATGTTTTTTTATTATTTATTTTCTTTCTCCTCTACTAGAATAAAAATTGTACAAAGCTGAAAATTTTGGTCACTGACATTCTACCAAAGAGGATGAAATGTAGCATTAAGTATTGATATATAAAGGCCAGGATTGTGGCTTTGTGGTAGAGTGCCAGCCTAGCATGAATGAATCCCTGGCTTCAAATCTCAAGACACACACATACACACATGCACACATACACACACAAAGTGTGTGTTCAAAAGTTTGTAAATTTGTGTAACATTAAATCATTCTTAGTATCACATCTGAAATACTAGCACTTTGGAAGGTTGGGGAAAGTTGAATGGTGAGTTTGACCTCAGTCTAAGCAATTTAACAATTTAGTAAGAAATTATCCCAAAATAAAAATAGGAAAGATCTGGGGACATAGCTCTGTGCAAAGACCTGAGTTTCAAATCCAAATAGCACAAAAAGGAAAAATAAAAAGAAAGAAGTATTATCATTGACACCTGGTTTCACATCAAAATTATTTTAAAAAGGTCTGCATTTTTTGGTTATTTCTTTGTTTTATATTTCTCTTTAAATTCTATACCTCCACTTTTATACCTTTTTTCTTTCTCTTTTTAAAATTTTATTTAAAGAGAAAAAAGCAAAACAGAAAAAAGGTAGAAACAATACAGAATTGCAAAAAAATAAACAGTAAGAAATCACTAGTTCTTTCTCTTTTTAAAATTTTATTTAAAGAGAAAAAAGCAAAACAGAAAAAAGGTAGAAACAATACAGAATTGCAAAAAAATAAACAGTAAGAAATCACTAGTTGATAAATTACATATTGTCTTCTTAGATATGGTTCTTCAAGTTACAAAATTTTAAAGCATACAGAGTTGACATTCAAACAGTGAGGCTGCAAACAGCTCTGTTCAATGATCCAACAAAAACTTAGCAACATGGTTATCAATCCTACACACTAATACACATGAGTTATATACTTTAGAGCACTTTCTTTTCCTCCTTTTGCTTTTAAGTCCATTATTGTTTAGTTATGTCATGTTTTAGCTTGCTCAGTACCTTACTGATCTGTTTTGTTGTTGTCATTTACTTTTTATTTTATTTATTTATTATTTTATTTATTAATGTATTTATTTTTTTGAAGGTGGTAAAATACAGCAGAACAAGACAGAACAAAGCCAATTTAGATTGTAGTGAATTTGGCACAGAACTTCACAGAGGTTACCGGGATAACAGTGATAGTTACAATAGTATATCTCGTTTTCTTCACAATAGTTGTTCTTTCAACCAGGTACAGCAAAATCAAAGGGAATACCAAAATTATAAAAACAGAATATTGAATAGAGCAGTACCATCAATCAAAACAGAGCAAAACAGTGTTAAAAATATTTGCTTTCAAAGAGATGGCAGAAAGAAATCCTCCTTATTTGCTATATCGCATATAGTCAAACTCGCAAGAGATGCTCAGGTCTCTGCTTCCCACTTGCTAATGAGGATGGGGGGTGGATGGTTTATTCTTAGCCTGCTCACAGCCAGTTACCAGAGCAGTGAGTTGGCTGCTTGTTTTCCCAGCACCCCATGTTCCAACATGGCGAAGATATTGGGAAACGCTAATGGTTCTCACCCTGGAGTGGCTGCAGCTTGCAGCCGACAGCCACTTACCAGGGCAGCAAGCTGGCTGCTTGTTTTCCTGGCCTATACCTTTTTTCTTGGAACAGTTTTCAGTTTACCTCTGCCGCACTACTATCAATTATGAAAGCATTCAAGGACTGTAAACAATTTTGTCTACATAAATACACACACACACACACACACACACACACACATATATATATATATATATATATAATTTCTTTTTCCAAGGCCCTTGCACTGTCAAGTACTACCTGTTTTTGACTGTCAGAACAATATTTCCCTTTCTCCAAAATATCTTCACCGTCATATGCCATATATTTCCCTTTCTCCAAAATATCTTCACTGTCATATGCCATATATTGATTTATATATTGTCTTGGTTACTTTTCTCTCATTGTTGAGACAAAATATACTTTGCCCCAAATCAAGGAAGGAAAGGTTTATTCACTCACAGTTTATAGAGGTTTCAGACCATAATCAATTGGCTTGAAAGGCAGGATGGCCTGGCACAGAAGCAACACTTCAAGGTGGCAGAAGACAGTAAAAGCCCCAATACTAAAATGCGGGAGTCTCTTCTCCTTCCTTGTATTGTAAGCAGGTTACCAACCCCCAGGGTGATGTATCACTCACACCACATCTGTTCTCTCACAGGTTGAGGATGTTTATAAAGTAAGGACCTTGGCTCCCTGCTGAATTCCTCAGTTAAACTTGTAACCTCAAATGGACACGACAGATAATATCCTAGAGAGGTAAGGGAATTTCCTTTACACCCCAGAACGAAAAGCTGCAACTTCTAGATTTCTCAAATTGACACACTGTATCAACCATAAAAAATACCTAGTCTTTGCAAATTCAAAAGTAAAATCTCCATAAATTCACTGTGTATTTCCTATTAGTGTTTAATTTTCCTGACTTCCCTTTTGTCTTTATCTCTCTGCTGTCACTGTCATTCTCACGGCACTTGTTTTCTTTGGTGTCTGTTGCTTATTGGTTTTCCTAATCACTTTTTAAATGTTCCTCCTCATCTCCTTCCCATGAATTCTTTTTCTTTCCCACAATTAAAGAAGTATTTTTGTAACTCTTTGTAAATGAAAATTTCTCATCGTACTCCTTAAGATATGTTCTGAGTCAGCAGTAACAGGAGTTTGATCACATACATTGATTGAGGTGAGGGTCAGCCTTGACCTGTTTGCACCTCAGTATTCTGTCTAGTCTTCATCCTCAGTTCACTTTATACATACTTTGGAAAGAAAGTTTTAATCAGTTTCTTGAATTAAATATCAGACTGCATACTAAATATAGATACATATTAACTAAATTTATAAATTGAGTCAACCTAGCATTTTACATGACAGTACAATCTCACAGAAAAACAAAAAATATGTTTATCATAAAAACTTGGTGCAGTGAATTTGAGGTTCACTGATGTTGTGTGTCTTTCTAAATCACACGATTTTCAATATCTTACATTTGAAAATGTCAAATCTTTCACCCAGAACTTGCATACTCTGTTATGTCACACAGCCTTTGATTTAGTTTGGTAGGTAGAGTTCTAAGATGTCTTCTAAGGTTCCTGACTCCTAGTGTGTGCAAGGTCCAGGGTCTTAATAGACTGAATAAGCCATGGAGCCCACTCACTGCTGCAGCAAAGTAATATATGTAAGAATTGCAATTAGAATTTAAAAGATTATGTGGAGTGTGGTTGATATAATCACTTCTTTTAAAACTGGCTGATTTCCTCAGACTCAGAATCAAAGTGTACATGAGATTTGATACACATGAAATCATCTGTTGCTAGATTTAAGCACTGAGGGATATCATGTGATACGAAATTTAGGCATTTTCTATGAACATGAAATAGTGGCCAGCTCTCAGGCTTAAGAAAAAACAGATCTCAGTTTTATAGGTTCCAGTGCTTAAAATCTCCCGACAGTCTGTCGCTGTGAAAATAGACAATCGCCAGAGCCCCAGACATGAGTCCAAACCAGTCAACATCTGGACTACAGTTTTATGTTAAACAGATCAAACTAAGATTCAAACAACATTGTGTCTAGAATTCTGACCTACAGACTTTCAAATCAAAGATGTATGTGTGTTTGGGGGGTGTTTTAAATATAAATAACTGTGGGGGTGTTTTAAAAATAACTATTTTTTACACAGAAATATAAAACTAAAATATCCCTTTTTCTTCTTGATAAACTTTATTTGAGCACACATCTTATTTATTTACTTAACCATTAGTACAACCTCATACAATTTTCTACCTATGGTACTCACAGTGCTAGCTTACTCAAAATGTTTGGTTTCATTTAAATAAGTTAATATTTTAGTTCATGTATTATGAATTACTAGATTCTTTTTAAATCTGTCATATCTGACATTAAAATATTTAAGCATATAGAACCTTGATAATATCTCCACTGCATTATAATAATGAAGGAATAGCAGTATTGCTTAAGATTTGTGCAAGGTCTTCAAGATAATAATGTGGGTTATAAAATTTTGCACCTTTCTTATAAAAAAGGTGGCTTAATAGATAAATATTTAGTTAGTTCAGACAAATACAAAACCATAATTCAATTTAGTCTTTGTTAGTCCTGTAACTAAGTAATAGATTCTTTAGTAAATGAAATTTCTCTAGGTGCCTGAAGGGAGAGGCAAGAGTCACTAAGACATCCAGGAAAACATTCAGTTATCATGTGATAGAAGAGTGGTCTTCTTCAAATGTAGTCTCATATAAAATGAGTAACTGAATAAGACTGCTCAGCATGAATTTACAATATTTGCATGGATTTTAAAACATTTTTTTTCCTGAGCATTAATTTTAGGGGAAAGTAAAATTTTCATTACAATACATAGACTTGTTCAAACATTTAGTGGGAAAAATGAGAGAGAAAACAATGATAAAGAGCATTTACTAGAAAGCCTTCTTGAATATTAATCACTCTAAGTTAATTTTGTCCACTTCAATGCAACTGAAGTGTTCTGTTTTAATAGAATGCATTCTATAAATGTGATCAGAATTTAAATGTTTTTATTTTAAAACATTAATGATTGCTAAACACAAGAACTTTATAGACACAATTTTGACACAACATAAAATGTTCTCAATTCATTGTGTCATTAATATGCTATAGGAATTATTACTAGAACATTTAATTCATCAATCAACAGAGGACAGGAAAACTTCCTATAACTGTTCAGTTTGAATTAGGAAATAAATTGAATTAATTTCTTTTGCCATTAACCTTCTATATGAACTTAGTGAGCATTAGTGGAACCTTGATTAGAAGGCATAAAAATAAAATACAATTATAGCAACATCCTAATTATGTCTAACTCATTTCAAGAAATCATTTTTAAATTATTGCTATCCCATAGAAAGAGAAATAAAAATTACATATTCTTATATGGTGATAAAAAACTACAAAAATAATTTCAAAAGTGTTTCTTTTTTAATTAATTAAGTGGTAAAAGGAATTCATTGTCTTTCATACAATGCATTAAGTCAATTTCATATTGGTCGTAAGTTTATTTTATGATTGTAACTATGGAAAACTAAATCAATCCAAACTATAAATGAAATTTTATATTTGTGTATATTAGATTGAGTGTAAATATATACACATAAATTACATTTTTAAAATTTTGTAACAGTAAAAAAACTAATTGCTCAAAGTAACAACATAATTAGCTTTAATCATAAAATATATGATGCAAACAACTGCTGTTTTCTTCTTTGTATAGGAAAAATTACTTCTAAAAACAGAAATAAGATGAAGTTTCTAATTCTGATCTGAATTTCAGAAAGACTTTAAAGACAATTCTAGGTTTAGTAGATAGACTAAACAAGTCCTTCATGAACAAATACAGAAACTAAAGTAAGGGTATACAAACAAAATTTTCTAAAACAGGGGTTAGATATCCTTGATTACCACTATATGAAAGAGCAGATATACAAATTATGTTTGTTCACTCTGTCCATTTTATTCTTCTGTGCAAAATCTTTTCAATATGATGAGGTCTCAGTTGTTCTTTGTAATATTTCCTGTGTGATTGCAATTTTGTTTATAAGATCTTTGCCTGCATCCAGGTCTTCAAAAGTTCTATCTATTCTACTTTTTAGCAGGCTTAGCATTTCTGTTTTTATATTTAGATCTTTGATCCATTTTGAATTTAGTGTAGTACAAGGTGAGAGACATAAAACTATCTGTAGTCTTTGGCATGTGGAAAAGCAGTTTTTCCAGCAGAATTTTTAAAAGAAGCTACCTTTCTTCCAGTGAAGGTGTTTAGTTCTTTTTCAATGATAAGGTAACTGTGTTTGGAGTTGTTTATGCATCTTCTATTCTGTTCCCTTGGTCTGTATTTTTACAGCGCCATGCTGATTTTATCACAATAGCTTTGTAGCATAAGTTCAAGTTGGGGCTTGTGATGTCCCCATCTTGTCCTTGTTGCCCAGAGTTGCTTTTGCTATTCTAGATACATTCTGGTTCCATATGAATTTTGGGATTGTTTTATCTAGCTCTGTGGATATGCTAATGATATTTTGAACAAGATTGAATCAAATCTGTATAAGACTATTAGAAATATGGTCTTTTTTACTATATTGTCTCTGCTTATCCAATAATAAAGGATTTTGTTCCATTTTTTAATATTCTTTTTGATCTCCTTTTTTAGAATACTGTAGTTTCAAATGCAATGGGTCTTTTACTTCCTTCATCAGATCAATTCCTAAGTATTTCATTTTTTATGCTAATATGAAATGTGTTGCTTCTCTAATTTCTCTCAGTGAGTTTGTTTTTCATGTACAGGAATGATACTGATTTTGTATCCTCTTATGCTGCAGAATATTAATTCTAAGCATCTTTGGTGGCATTCTCAAGGTCTTCTATAAACAGTATCATGTCAAAGGCAAATAATGACAATTAAGGGTTTTTTTGCTATCCATGTTTCTTTCATTTCTTTATTTTGTCTATTTGCTCTTGATAATGTTCCCAGAACTATATTGATTAGGAGTGTTGATAGAGGGCATTCTTGTCTTATTCTTGATTTTAGAGTGAAAGCTAAAGGTTTGTGAACATTGAGTGTGATATTTGCTATTGACTTGTCATAGATTGTTTTTATCAGATGGAAATAAATAGTCCACAAAAAGAGTAAAAGGAGAACCCAAGGAATATCATAAATATTTTATCAATTATTCCTCAGAGAAAGGACTAATATATAGAATATATAAAACACACAAAAAAATCAGACCCTCCAAGTTTAAAAACTCAGTCCAAAACTGGACATCTGAAATGAATAGATAATTTTCAGAGAAAGAGGTACAAACAGAAAATAAATATATTAAAAAAAGTTCAGCATCATTGGTCATTCAAGAAGTGTAAATTAAAACAACATTGAAATTTCATCTCATGGCTATCTTTGAGAAATCCACCAATAACAAATGCTGATTGTAGGGAAAAAGTAACCCTTCTACACTGTTGATGGGAGTATAAGTTGGTATAATCACTTTGAAAATAAGTATAAAACTGATGTTAAAAAAAGAAAGCTAGAGGTACCACCTAATCCAGCTATTCCCCTTCTAGATTTCTTCCCAAAAGAGTTAAAAGCATTATACCAAAGCATTGTATGCACACCCATGTTTATACAAGCACAACTTATAATAGATAAATCTTGGAGACAACCCTTATACTCATCAATGGATGAATGAATAAAGAAAATTTGTTTTTTTATACACTGGAATACCACTCTGCCATAAAGAAGGATAAATTAGAGACATTTTTGGTAAATGAATGCACTTTGAGTGTATAACTTTAACTGAAATGAATCAAGTATACATTTTTAAATATCATGTTTTTCCCCTTGTGTGAGAAACACAATGGGTGATTAAACACCAAAATGGAGGATAGCTATTGGGAAATAGGAAGAAAATGTTCAAATGGGAAAGGGAACAAAGTAGGGAAGAGGAGGAAAGGAGGAAGGGAGCACAGATTAAAAAAGCAGAATGGATGAAAACCAAAGTTTTGCAAATGGTAAGGGGAAGAAGAAATGAAAAGAAGTAGGGGAATGGGAAAAATAATTAAGATATATTATGTACAGGTACAAATTTCCTGTCATGCATGTGGTCATTATGTCTGTCAAAAATGTACCAATAACATTAACTTTAAAACGTTTTTGAAAGTTTTTTAATACTAATTGATAAAGAGAAGGAAAAGCTCTTCTGTTACTATTTTAATATTAAATATTTTTAAGATTACTAATGTAAGTAGATATTGATATGTGCCTTCCAATATAAATGTAATTTATAATTATTATTTACTTGATATATTATTTTAAGTAGCATTATCTTCAAACCAGAGATGATTAATTTACCTGTGTCCTAGTGTCCTTCATGAACTTCTCTTCCTTTTCATCTCATAACATTTATCAAGCTGCAATTCAGTTATTTTTTATCCTAACATTCAGGCAATTACATCTCTGCTGTAGGAGTTGTCCTTCATTCAATGTTTCATTATTGTTTAAGGTAATTAGAATGTAGTAAAATTGAATAACTCAGTATATTTTAGTCAGATATTCAAATTTATGTTATATTTTCACACCACTTGCCAAATATTTTGTTATATGATAGTTTCAAATGTGTCACAATGTGCTACATTGTTTCATGGGTTTTTTTTTCTAAATTTTTTCATGATACATAATTGTGAAAGGCCAGCCACACTGGATCAGAATATGGTCATCTATAGAGACAGGCATGGTGGTTAATATCTGTACTTACAGCACTCAAGAGGCTGAGGCCAGAGGATTACCAGGAGTTCAAGGCCAGCCCAAAGGACAATCTGAGACCCTGTATCAAAAAAAAAAAACAACAACCCCAAAACAAAAACAAACAAACAAAAAAGGCCAAAGATACACACTGTACCCAGTTTTAATCATAATACTTGGCAAAATTATTCTGAAGAAATATTAACATTTGGAATTTCAAGTGAAAGATAAATCAAAACAAAATTGATTTAATACATAGTAGTCACAAATCAAACGTTCAGACATAGAACAATGATAAGTATCTGAATATTAGAATGAATTAAAATGCTTCTATAGATTCTTTTATATTTTTGCTACATTAATACATAAAATATCATTAGTGTATCTCTTATTATTTATTTTTATAATTCAGAGAATGCTATGCAAATATGAAGCATATAATTAGAATTAATATATAACAAATATGTATTATCCTATAATACAATCTATATGACTATAGTCAAATATCATAAGAAATTTTCAAAAGTGAGCATTTTTATTTAAATAAGTGATCATGGTTTTTTCCTCTTCTGCAAGTAGGGAAAACCTCCAATATATATGCTACTTAATTTTCATTAATAGTGTCCAAATTTATAATAAAATGTATCATCTGATTCATCATCTATCTTTATTAATGCTTTATTAATGCAATTTTAACACTTCACATCATGTATATCTTAAATTTAGAAGCATAATATCCTTAATAAGAATGAATGGCTAAATATCCCTAAATAATATAATATTAATGTATATTTTAATCTTTTAAGACTCCTTCCAACCATGGGTCTGGTAATTTCATCTGTAGGAAATTACAGACATATCAAAACAACAACAGCAAAAAAAAAAAAAAAGGGACACATGCATTGAATACACATTGTCATTAAAACTTGAAGACTGCCATCAAAGTAAAACAAATCAAAGGCTGATGAATTGATACATTATATTTTTAGAATCCTTTACAACATTTAAATAACAATGAAAATTGTTCAACATTAGAATATGAGAAATATGCTCAGAAAATATTTTAATATTCATAGATAAACAGCAAAGTGAGTCAATACAAACCTTCACTTTAACTTTCACATTTTATTATTTCCTCAATAAAATAAATGGGATTCTGAGGTCATTATAAGAATGATACCATTGTTTTCATTTTCTGATGTATACATTTAAAAATTTATATTGTAATATATTAAAATATACTAACAAAAGGATCCCGAAGAAAATCCATTTGATGACTTTAGTGCAAATTTTTAAAAATTTTATTTAAAGAGAAAAAAAAAACAGAAAAAGGGTTGAAATAATACAGAATTTCAAAAGAAAAGATAAACAGTAAGAAATCATTAGTTGATAAATTTTATACTGTCCTCTTACAAACAGTTGTTCAAGTTATATAATAAAAGAATACAAAGTAGACATTCAAGCATTGAGACTGCAAACAGATCTGTTCAATGATCCAACAAAAATTTAGTAATATGGTTATCAATCCTACACACTTAAACATACATGCAGTTTTATCTTTCATAGCACTTCCTATTTCCTCTCTTTTTTACAACAGCAATTACACATTTTGGATTTTTTTACTCCTACATTTCTTATTACTTTTTACACTAGAGACACAATATGATATTTATAAATATGATATTTATTTCACTAATGAGGATAGTCTCAAGTTGTCTCCATTTACCTATGAATATTACTAGGCTGGGTAATATTCCTTTGTATAAAAATATCACATCTTATTCATCCACTCTGCGGTTGATGGGCATCTTTGTTGTTTTCAACATTTAGCTATTACAAATTCTGCTGCTATATATACATAGGTGCATATATATCACTGTAATATGGCCTTTTCAGTTCTTCTGGGAAAAAAACCCAGGTGGCAAATAACTGGATTGAAAGGAACTTCCAATCCTAGACTTCTGAGGAATCTCCATACTGATTTCCATAGTGGCTGCACCAGTCTACACTCCCACCAACAGTGGAGCACTGTCCCTGTTCCCCACAGCCTCGCCAATATTTGTTATCAGTTGATTTCTTGATGGCAGCTATTCTTACCAGAGTGAGGTGAAATCTCAATGCTGTTTTAATCTGCATTTCTTGAACGACCAGTGATGGTGAACATTTCTGCATATATTTATTTGCCATTTGTATATCTTCATCTGAGAATTGTGTGTTCATCTCAGACGCCCACTTTTGGAGAGGGTCTTTGAATTTGGGGGACTTGATGTTTTCCAATTCTTTATGTTCTGGATATAAGTCCTTTGTCTGAGGGGTTGCTGGCTAAAATTCTTTCCCATTCTGTGGGTTTTCTTTTCACTTTGTTGGTGATTTCTTTTGACGTGCAGAAACTTCTCAATAATATAAGATGCTAGTTGTTGATTCTTTGCAGAGTTTCCCATGCAGTTTGCATTTTGCTCATGAATTCTCTGCCTACCTCTATGTCTCCAAGACTTATACCTACCTTGTCTTCCAGTAGTCTTAGTGTTTCTGTTTTAATATATAGGTCTTTGATCCATTTAGACTTTAGCTTTGTGCATGGTGATAGGCACAGAGTTAGTTTCAGTCTTTGGCATGTGGAGAACCAATTTTTCCAACACCATTTATTAAAGAGGCTATCTGCGGCACCCTTTTCCATCCATCCACACCTTGTGAAAGGTCCATGGGTGGAGGAGAGTGCTTCTCCAGGAAAAGGACACTGCATGTGGGAATTGGGAACAAGGATCTTGGAATGTTTTGTACTGATAATTGTAATTTGTGTAGTTCACATGTGTATGTTTTTATGTAATGCTCAATATGGAGTCAAGGGTGAAGACTCCAGGGGGGTTGCTGGAGGCCCTCTAGATAACCCCTTTGTGAGGACTGGTTGTGGGGTTTTGCCTTCTGTGAATAATGTGAGGGAGTTTATGCAGGAGCTTTGGGTGAAAGAGCTCATGGAGGAGGATTTACAAAATTCCTGTGAGACAACTGCCCTGAGACACTGGACAGGCAGCCAGAGACGGGCAACTAGGACACATATGTTATGCCACCAGCCACCTAAGACAGGCACAGGACCAATTGCTGTCCTGCAGGTCCATGGCGGGTAAGGCCTGGTTGGGTTCATACGAAGAGTCCTTGACCTAAGACAGGCACTGTCCTCACAGGGACTGCCACTCCCATAAGTGATAAGGGAAACAATGTAGGGAGCGGCATGATAGTCTCACACATCTCTTCCTCCTGCAGGCATCCAGGTGCATTGGCTTACATTTCCCAAGCTAACTAAGTAACAAGATTGAGATGTTAATTGATACCTATTGCCCTGAGCCTGGGGCGCTTCCTGCTTGGAGTTGA